>SJYC01077922.1:0-43213 GCA_006408675.1 Madoqua kirkii | reverse complement strand
TTTGTTTTGGCGGGGGCGGGGGAGGGTGGGGGGGGACATATACTCTTTGATTCTCACAAGGAGAGCGTGAATTGGTGAAGGCAGTTTGGAAGCAACTTTGGCAACATCCATAGTATGATACCAGTGAGAAATACAGTTAACCTGTGGGAGTTAGTGACCAGAGCACAGGAAAACTTCTGGGAAGATTACAAAATTCTCTTTGTGAGTGTGGTATTGGTTACAACGGTGTGTTTGCTTTGAGAAAATTCTTTGAGTAGCGCATTGATGACTTTGACACTTCCTTGTATGTTACACTTTAATAAAAAGTTAAGATTTGAATAGGTTACCTGTCCTTTTTCCACAAGAAATACTTAGGTAGGGGTTTCCTTGTGGTCCAGTGGTTCAGACTCCCCACTTCCCTGCAGGGGACATGGTTTTGATCCCTGGTCAGGGAACTTAGGGTGTGTATGCCACGCAGTGTGATCAAAACAGTATAAAACAAAAATGCTTAGGATGAAAAGCCTGGGAGGGCCTAGTAATTGTTCTCTCCCTTGATGGATTCTATTTGCAGTACCCATAGAAATAATATATATGTAATCTTCAAAAAAACATCTGCTACCAAAACTATGACTTTCTTATTAATGTGATATTATATTTATTTGAGTAAAATCAAATAGAAATCAAATCAAACAGAATCAGGCCTTTACCTAAGTTTCTGCAAGCAGACTAACCAAATAAAGTAAAAAAAAAAAAAAGATAGTTGAGTTTCTTTTTGTTTCCTAATTGCAGATACCTATGAAAAAAATTCCTTAGAATAAAAATAATTCTAACATTGGATTGGGGAGAAAAGGAGAGTGATATTAGTTAACATAGTTATTGCGTTAACTTCAATAACTCAGTAAATTTCATCAAGGTTGGTTAACTGAGCTTTTATTTGGAAACACCCAAAGTGAAATCAAACACCACATTTTCTGAAGTCAGACTTGAAATGGAGCAGGACCCTATGGTCTCTGTCCCCCTCCCCACCCATGTCCTCCATCTGTCTTCTGTCTGTAGAAAAACTTATAGCCAAAGAATAGGTTTAATCAGAGAAGGAAGAAAATGCAAAAGCAAAGAAAAGCAAACAGGACAAAATAATAATAAGTTAGCCATTAAACAAAGTCAAGGACCTTTAGTTCCTTCTCAAGAGCTAGAGATAATATTCTGAGCCACATCTTGTAAGCTGTCTTACAGATACTGAAACCCCACCAGGTGGAAGAAGTTAGCTACAGACTGTAGCTGTAACTGTAGCTACATGACTACATGACCAGACTGTAGCCTTGACATACGATGCCATAGATTCAAGAACTGGCCTCAAAGAAATTCGATCAAACTGACCCTGGAACTGAAGATTAACCACTTAAAACAATCAATATGTCGCTGGTCAGACCACCAATGACCAGTTTCAAGATGATTGTCAGAGCCGACTGTGCTGTTTCTGCATGGAGCCCCCTTCCTCCACCTGTGCACACCTGAAACCCCCCTTTAAAAGCTTTTGCCCACCTATTGTCAGTGGGGAGTGACCTCTGGACATGAGCCTGCCTTCCCCCTTCCCCACTCTGTTTGCTGGCCTCCAAAATAAAGCAGACTTTCCTTTTCACCAACCTTGCCTCTCAAGTATTAGCTTTTGAGAAGCAAGTAGCCAGACTCCACTTCTAGTAACAAACTGGAGAAAGCAGCTATGGAAGTCTGGAAGATCCTTTCAGTCAGCACCTGGTATCACTGTGGGCAATTTGCTGCTTTAAGCATAAAAAGAAGGGACTTCCCAAGTGGTCCAGTGGTTGAGAATCCATTTGCTAATGCAGAGGACACAGGTTCGATTTCTGGTCCTAGAAGATTCCGCATGCCACAGGGCAACTAAGCCCACAAGCTGCAACGATTGAGCCAGAGTGTCTAGAGTGCAATGAGAAGCCCCTGCGCCGCAGCTAGGGAGTAGCCTCCAGTCGCCACAACTAAACCCAGCGCAGGCAAAAATAAGTAGCTGTTTCTAAAGTTGTTTTGTTTTAGTTGCTAAGTCATGTCAGCTCTCTGCAACCCCATGGACTGTAGACACAGGCTCCTTTGTCCATGGGATTTCCCAGGCCAGAGTGCTGGAGTGGGTTGCCGTTACATTCTCCAGAGGATCTTCCCAACCCAGGGGTCAAACTTGCATCTCTTGCACTGGCAGGTGGATCCTTTACCACTGAACCACCAAGGAAGCCCCCTCCCGCTTCAAAAAGAGGAAGAAGTAAATGATGCCTCCTCACCTGGTAGTATAAGCTAAGGGTCTGTCTTAGGCAGACATTAGGAAAACATTAACAGCCTCAATGCCCCCAGAAAGGATGCCAGCTGAACAGGATTGGAAATCAAAACCCACAGTGTCCTTATATAGCCCCCAGGCACTCTCCAGGACAGACCCTGGCCTCAAAGTTGAATAAGCAATCACGTTCTAGTGAGAGAAAGACCCTGAGACATTGACCTCCTCCGCGCTGACATCACTCATTCCCCCACAGCCCCCTCCCTCCCTCCAATCAAGACCAACCTTTATTCTGGCCTCTCTTTGATAAAGCAAAATCCTCTCTGATTTCCCCGTATTTTTCTAGCTTCTGTGTGTCGCACAAGCCTTTTACATTATTAATAAAAAGTTTTGAATTCAGTTACTTTGCTCTGGAGTATGAAAGCTTCTCTTTCAGGGACTTTGAAACACACTAGATGCAAACTTTCCATTAAGACACTTAGAGAGGAAGTATGACGGTTGCCTTCCTTTGAACATCTGGAGTTCTTAAAAGTCAAGACCGCCCATGGAACCTGGAATCGTATTTGCAAGAAAATAAAGCGCCAGAGATGATGACTCAAACAGCTCTCCATTTTAATGTGGTATAATTAAAAGTTTACTTTCTCCAGACTGTTGCTATGGGAATGTAAGGGCGTTGGGGATATATTAGGATGGGCAAAGTAATTTGGGATGTGTGTAGTTTTTTTCTTTTTTAATTTGGCCAAGCTGCATGTGGGATCTTAGTTCCCCTGACCGGGGGTCAAACCCATGACCTCTGCATTGGAAGCACTGATTTTTAACCACTGGACAGCCAGGGAAGCCCCTGGAATTGTTTATAAGGATGTGTGCATTTGAGAGGGGCAGGTAGGAGATGGGAAGGAAAGGAAGGAATGAACGCCATCAAACAGTTCCTTTGGCTTGAATTATATGCCCAGAGATAAATTTGCAAAGATCTCTGTATTAGATGAAGTGTATTCTGGTGAATTAATGATGGTAATCATTGCCCCTAAATGGAATTATTCTCCTGTAAACATTTATGAAAGTCAATTAAGATATTGACTTTTCTTCCTGGTCCATGGCACACAGCAGTGCAAAGGTGCAAATTAGTTTGGGGTGAAAGACCAGTTTGCTTAGTGTCTGGGGAGAGATTCTAGGGGAGCAGGCAGGGCACAATTAATAATTCAAAACTACAGAATCTGGATTAAGCTCAATTCCTGTGTCTACAAATTGTTTTCCCAGGTGTTAGGGCTGATGACATCTCCCTTCATTGAAAACCACATGACAACTTGTTCTGGAATGAACATCCCCGGTTTGACTTCCGGTTCCATCAACAACTGGCTGGAAGACTTTACCTGGGTCACTGGCCCTCTCTGTGGCTCACCTTCCTCCTGAGGTGTAAGAGCACCTGCATTTCAGAGGACCAGATCGATGGCTACACTGATGGGGTATGCTCAGTGCTTTGGACCAACCAAAACACATAGTAGGCACTCAGGAGTTAGCCATTCTTCTCACTGAATCTTATTATTACAGCTGTTTCTTTGACTGGGAGACTAATCTACCCAGCTTGGCAATGTCAGAGGTGGGACTTGAACCATTGCCTTTAGAGCCTGGACCTTTCTCCTCTCCCTCCCCAACAAGTATTCCACCAGCAGTAATAGGGACTGGTGAATCCCTGGTACTGGCCTTTTTGTTAGGTCATTTGATCCTCAAAATACCCTAGTGAAGGCCTTCCCTGGTGGTCCAGAGGTTAAGAATCTGTCTTGCAATGCCAGGGAGGGATGTGGGTTTGATTCCTGGTCATGGAACTAAGATCACACAGACCTCAGGGCAATGAAGCCTTTGTACTGTAACTAGAGTCTGTGTGTTACAAAGAAAGATCCCCCATGATGCAACTAAGGCCTGATGCAGCCAAATAAATAAATATTAAGAAAAATAATTTTCTTTTGAGGCATAATTATCCCCAATTAACAGATAGGGGGACATATTCAGGAAAGTCTCTTGACTAGTCCAAGATGTCAGCCCAGAAAGAGGTAGATGACAGCTCAGGGTGTGCACGGGATGATTTTTCTCTGGCCCCTCAAGTGCCTTCAGGAAGGGCTGGGCCAACTTCAGATTCAAAAAGCATGTTGGCTATTTCATGGGGTGCAGGGAAAATGAGAGCCCAAATTAAGTCCAAAGTGGATGCTGCCAAAGTTCTGGGCCAGTTAGAGCAAATTATAGACTTTTAATCAATCTGACAATCAAAGATTCTTGCAGGAATCAATCTTGAATTACTTTGTAAATTACTAAATGTCCAAGTCAAGAGTCTAATGACATTAAGATCCATCTTCCACACTGCTATGTTGC
The DNA here is from genome assembly GCA_006408675.1 of Madoqua kirkii. Lineage (NCBI taxonomy): Eukaryota > Metazoa > Chordata > Mammalia > Artiodactyla > Bovidae > Madoqua > Madoqua kirkii. Next base: position 38,595 of record SJYC01077922.1, on the reverse strand, counting down.
CAGCTTTCTATGCCATCCTCCCTGGTTCCTTTCCCTGTCTTCAATGGCTACAATCAAAAGCCATTCGTTATGTAGCTAAAGCATATAATTTTGCTTGCTTCAGCTTTTCATCCAAAACCTATGGCCCCCTTAGAATCTCTGCTTTCTCGAGCATCACCCTCTGGATCTCACCGCACCTTGTGAGGCAGGCCTCTCTTTGGAGACCAGTGCTGGAGGTTTTAACTCATGACACCAAGTCATTTCTTAAATCAGAGACCAGATTGCAGACAGATTTTGTTGTCTCTTTACAGCCTTGGCTTGGCTGGGGTTCCGGGCACAGTGGGGGAGTCACCCCACAGGTGGGAGGAGTGGTTTGCTTCTCTGAAAAGTCATTCTTCCAGAACAAAACCAAGGTGTGCCCTTAAGCTGAAGCTGGATCTTAACTAAAAGGAGGGACTCTTCTTTGAGGTGCTGTTGCCAATTTTACAGGACTCCTAACTCATCTTTTAGAGCAGGGGTTACAAATGCAAAAGCTCCCAGGAACAGCTTGGTGACGCGAGAGGTTACAGAATGGGTTGCATGGCCCAAGGCTAGGAGAGGCGAAGACTGTGGCCAATGGGAGGGCATGTGCTCTGTTAGTAAGGGCAGCCACTGCCCAGCTCCAGCAAGGCTGCCTTCATGCAAGAATGTTGACTCTAGACAGCATCATATCTCAGGCTTAATGGGAACCACAGACGTGAATGCTCATGTCACATCTCCAGACCTGTTATTCTGGGAAAGATTGAAGGCGGGAGGAGAAGGGGACAACAGAGGATGAGATGGTTGGACGCTATCACCAACCTGATGGACATGCCTTTGAGCAAATTCCAGGAATTGGTGATGGACAGAGAAGCCTGGAGTGCTGCAGTCCATGGGGTTGCAAAGTTGGACACAACTGAGTGACTGAAATAAACTGACTGATAGAGGATGAACAATTCATAAGACAAAGCCCCTCACCTCCCAGAACTTGCAACCTGATAGAAGAAATAATTGCAATACAAGGCAGAATGTAAAAGATGCCAAAAGAGAAGCATGTCTCTCTGCTTCCCCATTTCTCCTTCCCACAGATAATCAATAATTAATCCTACTTTGGATTTTGCACATATTTGTCTTCCAAGGAAACCAAATGTTTTACATATATTATTTTGTCATCTCTTCCAAAGGTACAACAGCTTCATAGTTCAGTTCCAAAAACCTATCACCTCGTAAATCTGTGTGCAGCCAATCTCACTTTCTCAGGTCATTTTGAGCAGTGACACAGTGTCTTGCAAATTAGCATCGGTAATCTCAAGTAAACAGCACCAGCACTAAGGGTCACACATGTCAGCTTCTTTAGGTCTGTATGGGCACATAGTCCCTTTTTCCTTTCAAATATTAGGAACTGATAAACCAGTCAATGGGGCAGTAATAGGACTTCCCAGGTGACAACAGCGGTAAAGAACCAGCCTGCCAATGCAGGAGACATAAGAGATATGGGTTCGATCTCTGGGTCGAGAAGCTCCCTTCGAGGAAGGTATGGCAACCCACTCCAGTATTCTTCCCTGGAGAATCCCATGGACAGAGGAGCCTAGTGGGCTACAGTCCATGGGGTTGCAAAGAGCTGGACACAACTGAAGTGACTTAGCATCTGCGTACACTCAGTCAATAATTAAGGGAGAAATAAAAAGAATGAAGCAGTTGTATTCCATTTGGCCAGCAGCAGAAGGCAAGCCCGCAAAGGAAGTTAAGAGGTACCAGTAGCATCTGAATGCTGAGTTATACTGAAGCCTACCCTGATGGAGAAGGCAATGGCACCCCATTCCAGTACTCTTGCCTGGAAAATCCCATGGACAGAGGAGCCTGGTGGGTTGCAGTCAATGGGGTCACAAAGAGTCGGACACAACTGAGTGACTCCACTTTCACTTTTCACACATTGAAGAAGGAAATGGCAACCCACTCCAGTGTTCTTGCCTGGAGAATCCCAGGGACAGGGGAGCCTGGTGGGCTGCAGTCTATGGGCTCGCACAGAGTCAGACACGACTGAAGTGACTTAGCAGCAGCAACCCTGATGGAAGACTGACTGTGTGCTGGGCATAGTGTTCAGGGCCTTACTTTCATCATCTAGATACATACATACATACACACATACATACATACATACAACAAGGGAAAGTTTTTACTTGGAAAGGCAAATAGTACACATACATCACACATACAAGTTTAAGCGGGTTGTACTTACTTTTGGTTAAACAGTCTTATTATCGCCATTTCCTTACAAGCAAAGGAACTGAGACTCAGTTTGGTTAAGTAACTTGGTTTCAGCCAGGAAGTGAGTCTGGGGCTCAAACACAAATCTGATTCTTTAAATCTCAGGTCCTAATGAATATGCCATACCCTTTCCTGAGATTGGGAGATTCAAGAAAAGCTGCGTGTATTTAAAGCCTGGGTGTCTGAGGAGTCTGTGGGAAAGAACCAGAAAGACAGGACTTGGGAAGCATCCCGATTTAAGGTGAGGCCATGAAGCATGTAACAGTAAGAACTCTTGTTTGAAACGACTGAAGCCCAGCTCAAGCTATCATAAATTATTGAGGAAGGTTCTGTCTCAGAGAAGCAAACTATGGCAACAGTGGGAGACAAGAGGATCCAGTGGCATTCATCTAGGGAAATAAAGGCTTCATATCTCTGCCTGTCTCTGCCCCTCATACTGCAGCTCACCCCAGGAGGCTGAAACCACGTCTACCAGCTGCCTCAGAATTTTATCTTTAAAACTTCAAGTCCTATGAGGAAGAAAAAACTGTTCCTCATAAGATCCAGTTAGAAAAATTCCTAGAAAATTTCTGATTGGTTTTACCTAGCAATTGTTTACCTCTCTGTGGCTAGGGTAGCACTTTGATTGGAACAGTCCCATCAACAAGAAGATAGGATTAAAATTGTTTCCTCTTGTAGAAAAAGAAGAAAAAGAAATATGGGGGGGAGGGGGCAGGTCAAGATGATTGAGGAGATCAAGAGTAAAGGTTGTGAGGCTCACCTCCCCCCATGAGCCCATCAGAAATACATCAACGTGTAGAACAATTCTCACTGAAAACTAACTGGAAACTGGCAGAAAGAAACCTGTAAACCACAGTTGAATTTTTTAAAAAAAATTATCATATCTGGTGGGAAGGGAAGAAAAGCCATCTAGTCAGAACATGTGCCCCTGGGAGTGGACTCAGGGAAAAGGAGACTACTCGGGCGGACACCCATCTTGGGGAGTGAGTGGGTCAAGCCACAGACTGGGTCGTCCCTGTCCTGTGGTCCTGCTCAGAGGGGATAAGCCCACTGACTGGTTGGAGGACAGTTGGCACAAATGAAAGGGCTGTGAAAGCCTGGACTCCACTCATGAGTCACACTGGCTAACCTTACCCTTAAAAACATGTTGAAGGATCTTCTCCAAATGGAAAAGAAGTAAGAATATATAGGAAAGGGAAAGTTTTTACTTGGAAAGGCAAATAGTAAGAACTGAAGATCAACAATGTAAATAAGCCAATACTTTGACTAAAATACAAGAAGAAAAATGTAAAGGCAGCTATAATTACAATAAACATTTGAGGGAAAAGCAAGAAGATGTAAAATAAAATGTGGGAGAGAGAAATGAAGTGTGCTTGAATTTAAATGAATACCAGTTTTTAAAGTATATACAATTATAGGGCGATGTATATGAACCCTATAGTAACCACAAATCAAAAACCTATAATAGATAACAAAGACAAAAAAGAAATGAACCCAAGTATGCTACTAAAGAAAATCATCAAATTATGAAGGAAGAAACAAAAAGAAATGAACAGAGATGGACTAAAAAACAACCTGAAAATAAGATTTAAAATGCAAATAAGTACATACTTATTAATAATTACGTTAAATGTCAGTGGACTAAATGCTTTGGGAAAAAATGACATAGTATGGCTTATTGGATAAAAGTAACAAGACTCTTTGACATGCTACCTACAAGAAATTCACTTCAGGGCTAGAGGCACACACAAACTGAAAGTGAGGGGTGGTAAAAGAAGTGGACCAAATTAGGGCTGTGGGATTCACAACCTAGTATGTATAAAATACATAAGCAACAGGGGTAAGTTGTATAGCACAGAGAATTATAACCATTATCTTTATGGAGTATAAACTATAAAAATATTAAATCACATTGCTATACATCTGAACTAATATTGTAAATCAACTATACTTCAATTTTTAAAAAAAGAGATGTTGAACGGAAAATAATAGCAAATTAATAACAAATGTTTACTACAAGTTGAAACCAGATTAGCTATCAGAAGCTAATTATGTATGGCAAACACACCTTAAAATAAGATTTTTTTTTTCATACTTTATAAGCCTTCCTGCTGCCACATGCTAATCCACACCAATCTAAGATCTGCAACATCAGAGGATTGGAGAATCCTTGTGTCTCAAACCATTGCTCTCCATGATTCAAACATATTGTTATTCCTTTGGCTATTTGTTATACACAAACTCATTCTTTCTTGGATTATGCTAGCTGTTTCTCTGAAGTGATTTTCCCCTAATTATTCAGATCTCAACTCAAATATATTTATTATTTTTTGGCTGCACCACACAGCATGCAGAATGTTAGTTCCCCAACCAGGAATCAAAACTGCAACCTTTGCAGCTGAAGAGTGGAGCCTTAACCACCAGACCACCAGGTAAGTCCCCTGACTACCTTTTTATGACAAAGCAATCCTTTGCCTTTTTTATCACATCATAGTGCTTAACACCACTGATATTCTTATTCTTTTTTCTCCTGTCCTCATTCCTTTTATGTTCTGTCTCAATTCCCTAAAAAAAAAAAAAAAAGTTGTACAGGAACAGAGATCTTTTCTATCTTCTGTCCCTTTGTAATGCCCACACCTACAGTCTGGCATACTGTGTAGGCCCTTAATACATCTTTGTTTAATAAATAGTAGAATGAATGAATCCTAGCCTTTGAAGGGACTATAGCATTTAACATGAAGATTTATATACAAGAGGTGCTTCAACTGTGTTTTTGAATTAATTAAAACAGAGGAATCCAGAAAACCTATCTTATCAGAATATGTTAGAAATACTGCTGAATTAGAATCAAATCCTCACACCAAGGTTGAACAGCAAACATCCGCTTTTCCTTTCTGCATTCTTATCAGATTATATGAGCTATGTGAGAGTGATATTTTGGAAAGGCCTGGCTTCTTGCACAGCTATCATTTTACTGAGCGTATCTCATATGCCAGACATCATATCAGGTACTTTACATGCATTAGCTCCAACTCTGAGAACCAAAACTGTAAGTAATTTGTTGTTTAGTCACTAAGTCGTGTCTGACTCTTTGCTGCCCCCATAGACTCTAGCCCTCCTCTGTCCATGGGGATTCTTCAGGCAAGAATATTGGAGTGGGTTACCATTTCCTTCTCCAGGGAATCTTCCCTACCCAGAGACCAAACCTGCATCTCCTGCATTGGAAGGCAGATTCTCTACCACTGAGCCACCAGGGAAGCCCCCGTAGGTAATTTGCCCAGGTCCAAATGTTTATTAAAGGCAGGAATGGGATAAGAACCCCTTTCCACTCCATCACAGTGTAAGTGTTTTCACAAGTACTCTAGCACAGCAGTCTCCAACCTTTTTAGCACCAGAAATGAATTTCATGGAAGACCATTTTTCCAGGGACCAGGAGTGAAGAGGATGGTTTGGGGATGATTCAAGTGCATTACATTTATTGTTCACTTTATCTGTAATCTGATGCTACCACTGATCTGAAAGGAACTACCAGGTCCTTGGCCCGGAGGTTGGGAACCTCTGTGGTAGCAGATCAAGGAGGAGATTTCAGAGTTGTGTGTTTGATGAGATTTGATAATTGGTATATGCCCACAAATCCATCTCATTTTTATCTGTGCCTGGCATGTGGATGAATAAATGAAACTCTGTTCATGGTTTTCCCAGTTTTTGTGTCTTAGGACAGTGGTTTAAAAGTATAATTCTCAGACCAACATGACAGCTTATCCTAAGGACATATTAAAATGCAGATTCTCAGGCTCCATTTTTTACTTATGAATCAGAAACCTGGGGATGGCGAGGGAGGGCAAAACTCTGCTTCAAGTCCTCCAGATGATCCTCATTCATACCAGTGTTTGAGAATCACTGCTTTAGGGCATCTTTTCAGAAGACAATTTCAACTGAAGGATACCTAGGTATCAATGGAGAAATGAGGGTAGAGTGACCAGTTGTCCCATTTGTTCAGGACTGAAGAGTTTTCCAGGATGTGGGTTTTTAGTTTTAAAACCAGGACAGTCTTGGACAAAGCAGAATGACTTAGTTATTATATTAGTTTTTATTACTATCATAACAAATTACTAACACTTATAGCTTGAAACAAAAAAGCATTTGTTATTTTTATAATTCTGTAGATCAGAATTCTAACATGAGTGTTACTGGGCAACAATCAGTGTTAGTGAGGCTGTGTTTCTTTATGAAGGTATAGAAATAATACTTTTTTTCTTTTTTAGTTTCTAGAAGCCCCCTTTCTCTTATTTCAAAGCCAGCAATGCTATTTTTCTGTAACTAGCATCCTGTAGTCATATCTTCTTCTGACCATAGCTATGAAAGGTTCTTTGATTTTGAGGAAGGACCCATGTGATTAGATAGGATAATCCAAGATAATCTTTCCTTCTTAAGATCCTTAATTTTCTCACATGTGTAAAGTCTCTTTTGCCATGAAAGGTAACATATTTGTAGGTTCCAGGAATTCGAATTCCTAGATTAGAATATCATTTGGGAGCCAATATTCTGCCTACCACAGTTACCATGACTGGAAGTCTGGAATGTGGGAATTTTCAGTATTGAAACCAGTAAAGTCCTAGGCAGGACCAGGACAAGCTGGTCCCTTAATTGGTGGTAGAGGGCAGAGAGGAGCTTTATTGCTGTGAGAGTGGCCACATCATGCTGCGGTGAAAAAGACTCTAAAAGCAAGCTCTGAAGTCAGACAAAAGTCAAAAGGAGGCAGGTTTTCCTGAACTGCCTATTCTGTGATTTTGTGTAACCTGATCAAACTTCCTCTTTTTCATGCTTGTGACTGATCTCCCATTTGTGGATCTGTGTGTGTGTGTTGAGTATAACCACACTAATTTATTGTTAGTCACTAACCATGGGTAATTCACTGTTGCTTATAAAATGCTACATTAACTACTGCTACCATTGAGTTACCAAGTTTTGAGGGAAACAAAAACAAATCATGACTTTAATTGCCTGAATCTGGCTCTGTGTGTGTGATCAGCATGTGATCAGGGCCTTGCTGAGCCCTGAAGAGAACTGGGAAAACGTATTAGCAGAAGTGCAGGCTGTAGTAGAGGGTCTTGCAGGGAAGTAATGTTCCATGAGTATTTTATTGTATAGAGCATACAGTAAGCATTTATTTATTCCCTGCAAATATCTGACTGTCTCTAGTTCTACCATCTCTTCAGGTGAAACACCTCCAAAGAAAATGCCTTCTAAAGTGTCTGGAAATAAACACACATATAAAGTAGTGATCATGCTGCTGAAGCTTTGTGAATTTAATATAAACATGGGTAGATGAAACCAACAAGTGTTCCTCTTCATGTTCACCAGGAGACTGGGGGTGGAAGTGGTTGAAGGTTTTGCCCCTCGGAGGTCATAGGTGCTATCCTGCTCTACATCATGACACTGACCGTTTTCTTTAAGGAGAGAGCATAGTCCTTGTAATGAAGATTGACATGGAAGGACTCAAATGCCAAATCTTTCCCTTACTCACTGTGTGAGCTAAGGGACATTTCTCATCTTTCTGATCTTAATTTTTCTCCTATTTAAAAAATAATACTACCTTATATTCATGTGAAAGTTAATAATGTTGTTGTTTTTGTTGTTGTTTAGTCACTAAGTCACGTCCAACTCTTTGCAACCCTATGGACTGTAACCTGCCAGGCTCCTCTGTCCATGGGGATTCTCCAGGCAAGAATACTGGCGTGGGTTGTCATTTCCTTCTCCAAGGGATCTTCCCAACTCACGGGTTGAATCTGCATCTCCTGCATTGGCAGGTGGATTCTTTACTGCTGAGCCACCAGAATATATTTGTTGTGAAGTTAATAATAACATACATTAAGTATGAAGTGTCTGGTGCAGAGTTGTTAAAAATAAAGTGATTATTAACATTAATGGTTCACTTTTCAAAGACATCTCCAGTAATAATTGAGACTTTGTCAAGGTTGTTTAGTATAGTAGTAACTATTTTCACTCCTTGAAAGGCCATTCATTTAACACACTTTCTATTCTGTGTGAGGCTGAAACTGAGGGGATAAAATTAATAAATGAATAATCCACATCTTCTAGGAACTCTCCGTCTCCCTGGAGAAATGACACTTGCTTGAATGGGAAGCATCAGTTAGTGATGTTTGGAGAAGAGAGCATGCCACACTTTGGGAGCAGCATGACCGAACCAGAGCACAGAGGTGAGATCCAGCCTGGTCTGTGTTCGGAATTACACATAGCTTGTTATGCTGCATCATATTAGGAAGGAACTGGTCAGAGCTGAAGCTGAAGACACTAGCTGAAGCGTGAAAGACCTCCTTCCTGCATGTTGGCAGGAAGCTCAGACATTATCTGGGCATGGTGGGGATCCATCAATGGTTTTAAGTAGGGAGTGATGTGATCTAATTAAGATTTTTTAAATGTCACTCCAGCCATTCTATGAAGAATGGATTGACATGAGGGAAGGATGAAAGGAGATCAGTGAGTTGGCTTTTTCAGCTATGTTATCTGCATTAAACAAGAATGAACGAAGGTTATTTCATGAGACTTCAGTTAAAGAAAAAGAGTGAGAGCAGGATTAAGGGAACCACCAAGACTGTTCAAGTACTCTGGGACTAGCAACTGTGGAATGGTTACCAACTGCAGGCATGAGGGGTGGAAGGAAGAAAATGGTAAGAGCTGGAGCACCTGATAGGAGCTGAAACCTTATTTAGGGCAGGTCCTCCAGAAGTTGACCCCAGAGGAGGATTACTGCATAAGTAATTTATTCAGGAAGTGCTTCCAGGGGGACTTGGTAAGGAAGTAGGGGAGAAAGATATGCATGGAACAGTTTCCCCAGCACCTGATGGAAGGAAGTGCTGCACAATGAGTTAAAGGTGGAAGGGAGTCAAAGGGCCTGGTGCCAGGTCCTCTGCCATGTAAATCATGCATATCTTTTATTTTTAGTTTGGCCATCTGCAAGGTAGGGAAAATGCATCCTTTCAGAGCCATTGTGGGCATGAAATAAGGAAGAATAAGGAAGGGCTTTGTGAGAGGGTATGCTAATGCCAGGTGCTCTGATGCAGGAAAATTGTAAATATTTTAACCTGACTAGTCTGGGGAATATGAGTTCAGAACTGGCGCCACGCATGGGGGCTGCTCCTTAGGTCTCCTGGGCCCTGAGCCTGTGCTCTCGGCCTCATTTCAGACAGTCTTTGGACACTGTGACGAGCAGAAAAGATACTGCTTAATAAATTTTTATGATGTTAAGAGTAATTTGGAGAGGTGTTTTTAAATATTGTCATTTTAAAAAATTAAGTATAGTACTTAAATAATGGTATGTAGGTACAAAGTACTATGACGGTTTTATTTTTAAAAGCAAAGGTATCTTTCAGCAGCTGTGAAGCTGGGGAGATCCCAACTGGGAGAAGGATGTCAGGTCTCATTGTCCTTTCAGCCCACTGAAGCCCCTCAATAAAATGGTTTAAACCCCCCTCCCCCCACAAAAAAGCAAAAGTATCTGATTTAGAGGCATTATCACAGTATGGCTCTGTTAGCAATCAAAACTGTTATCTTATTGGAAATCTGAGGGCATAACAAATGAATAGAATTGTTGCTCCCTTAAATGGTGTCAAAATCTAATTAGTGTTATTATTGGCATTTTATGTTTCCCCAAACTTTTCTATAAACATCTGGGCCATAGAGTAATTTCTTACTAAATAATAACATCCATGACACTGTGAGAAACTTGGTGAAACTTTGATGTGGAGAACCCTCATCATCTCTGAATGAGAAAGAGATTATCTTGAGGAGAAAGGCAGAGTAGCAAAGTGCCGAGGCATCTGATTCCCTTATGATCTATGCACAAGTTAACTTCCTCTGGTGACAGCAGGAAATACGGTAACCTTGGCAACACTGGTGGCCCTTCCCATCCTTTTTTAATTGAAATAGCTGTTGCTAGGATACACCCTAAAGCCAAACAGAAGAGAAAAGAGGAGGAGCAAGAGAATGAGAGAGATGAGAATGGAAGGAGGAGAGAGAGGAAAAAAGACAATGAGAATGAAAATGAGAAAGGAGGGCAAAATGAAAATATCGGGTGGTATTTGAAGGGCAGACTTCCATTGATTACTACCAAAATGAAAGAGCATGGGGTGGGGTAACAGTAGAATGTTAGTTCCTGATTTACTAAAAATCAATAATTCATAATTCATTTTGAGTTTTCTCATGCAAACTACATATCCTTAAATGTGGGTGTTTTCATATTGGGTTGGAAAAGAAATGTTTATTAGCTCTCTGTCACTTACCAAACCCCCGTCTGCATTCTCTCTTCTGAGGCCTCATTTCTCCACTAGTCTGAAAGTAAAGTTACTGCAAAGAATAACAGTATATTAAATGCAGTAAATGCTCCCTGTCAGGAGGACACGGGTGAAGTTCCTCCAGCATCTATGGGAGACCACGACCCCATCATCCATGCTTCTGCCCTCACAGCTTCCATCCATGCCTATGCTTGGCTATTGCTTCAGCAGCTGACAACCTCTGAGTTCAGGAAACAGGTGATGGTTGCCCTGGGTGACTGTAGCTTTTGGTAGCCTGGGAGTCACATTATGTAAAACTTAAAATTGAAAAGAACTGCCAGCCAGCCCTGATGAACATTCGCCTCTCCTGCGGTATGGAGAAGAGTTACCCTGGCCTCATCCCCCGTTTCTAGAAAATGAGTGAGTCACCCAAGGTAGAGCCAAAAATAATTAGGTGGCTTTGACTCCTTAGGCATTTTGCTACAATTGAAGAGGTTTTGTTCACCATGGTATCGTCAGCACCTAGATGGGCAATAAGAACACGGTCAGAGTCCAGTAAGTGCTGATGAATGAAAGAAAAATCACTTCAACTTCCTGGGCCAGGGTCATCTTACCATTTCCAATTTTAGTTTAGGGGGAGCCCAGCCCTGACCTCTACAAATGGAATACTCTGGATTCAGCTCTTTATTAGAGTACCTCCTCTCTCATCAGGCGGATTGATTAAAAAATGGGTCTAAGATGAGCCAGAGATAATGGGACAGAGTGAGGATTTTTCTTAGAATTTCTAGCAAGAAACTTTCACTGTCTTCCCACTGGATGTGATGAGAGAACATGTAGCGTCCGCTTCTGCCTCAGCAATTTGCCATCATGGTGGCTTAAGACAAGCGCTAATCCTAACAAAGCAGAGTCAAGAAGTGAGAACTCCAGCTCTCCTCCCAGAGGACTGTTCTCAAGGTCTCCCAAAGCAGTCCACCCCTGCAAGGTCACAGTGATCAGCATCACCGGTTCCCATGCTGCCCTGGAGTCACAGGTGTGCAGAGATGCTGAGATGCCTTTTTCCAAATACAGTGTCTTACTTTTCTACCTGATTATTGAATCAACATTGCTTGTCTCTTCAGTTTAGTTCAGTCGCTCAGTCGTGTTTGACTCTTTGTGACCCCATGAATCGCAGCACGCCAGGCCTCCCTGTTCATCATCATCTCTCAGAGTTCACTCAGACTCACGTCCATCGAGTCTGTGATGCCATCCAGCCATCTCATCCTTTGTCGTCCCATTCTCCTCCTGCCCCCAATCTCTCCCAGCATCAGAGTCTTTTCCAATCAGTCAACTCTTTGCATGAGGTGGCCAAGGTACTGAAGTTTCAGCTTTAGCATCATTATTCCAAAGAAATCCCAGGCTTGATCTCCTTCAGAATGGACTGGTTGGATCTCCTTGCAGTCCAAGAGACTCTCAAGAGTCTTCTCCAACACCACAGTTCAAAAGCATCAGTTCTTTGGCGCTCAGCCTTCTTCACAGTCCAACTCTCACATCCATACATGACCACAGGAAAAACCATAGCCTTGATTAGAGGGACCTTAGTCGGCAAAGTAATGTCTCTGCTTTTGAATATGCTATCTAGGTTGGTCATAACTTTTCTTCCCAGGAGTAAGCGTCTTTTAATTGCTTGTCTCTTACCAAATTAATTTTTTTAATGGCTCTGTTTGCTTCTTCTGGAAACTTCCTTCCACACAGATGTGGTCTCTAGTACTTGGGCTTTGACTGAAAAAGAGTTTTTCTCTCTTTCACGTCTTTACCCCCATTCCATTGGTGCTCCTGGATTCTTTGCATTTTCACACAAACTCCCTTCTTAAAGATATCGTCAATGAACACAAATCAATAAAACAGATACCAAGAAACTTCTCACCCACAAAATTATTACAGTCCTTCAGATATAACTCAGTTTCAGGACCCACTACTCTAAGCAAAATATAAGAAATTCTACAGGGCTCAATCATTGTCAACATTCTATGGTTTTTAATAATTCATGATTTTATATATAATCCTAAAATTTGTAACTTAGTAATTTTTATACCTCTGTTATCTGCTAGGCACTAAAGAGTAGTTACTGCCTTCATGGAACTTACAATCGAGTGGGCTTGGGGAGTGAGTAAATAATAAACAAGTGAACGAGACTTGCTACACAGATACAAAACTGGGTGATGTGACAGAGCTTATCTGGGATGTCTGAGATCCACCTTAGCCAGCGTGGCCAAGAGGCCTCTTGCAAGAAATGACAGTTGAACCAAGATCTAAACGATGAAAAGGAGTCGATTGTATGAAGACACGGTGGGGAGGTGGTTCTAGACAGAAAAAACAAAGTCTGTAAATCCTGAGGAGAGAAAGAACTTAAGAGTTTGGAAAAAACAGTGATATGGTACTGAAAGAAGACATGAAAGTATAATATTTGAGGCAATCAAGAGATTTATTTAGATATATTATGTTTAAGTAGCAGGTTGAATATATTAGGTTGTAATACAGGAGAGAGGTTAGAGATGGAGATGTAAATTTAGGATTAATTGGGCTATAGATAGTACTTGTATTAAAGCCTAAGTGAAATCACCTGGGGAGAGTGTGGCTAGAAACATGAGAGGGCCAGAGAATTCCCACATAGAAAAGAGGCTAAGCAAGCAGAGGAGGAGCTGCCAGTTAGAATCTGGTAATGAAAATCCATGTAGCTGGAGAAAAACAAGAGTATAGTGTCAAACAATCAGAGAAGGGAAGAGTAAGCTGCATTGACTGTTGCTGAGATGTCAAGTTAGACGGGTACACACATGTAACTGTTAGATTTCGTAACACTGGTTCCCTTACCAAGAGAAGTTTCAAAGCCATGGTAGGCTGGAAGCAAGGCTGAACGGAGTTGAAGACTAAATAGATAGCAATAAGGAAAGACATCAACATCAACCAAGGACAATTCTTTAAAGAAGTCTGGCTGAAAAAAGAAAATAATGGTGTAGTATTTGAAAAAGATTTGAGTTCAAGAGGTTTCCTCTACTTCCAAAGGTTGGAGATAATCGAGCATTTTTGAATGTGAAATCAATGATTTAGCATGAGACTTCCAACTTCCTGTCCCAAATTCAAAGGGCTTGAATGAACAAAGATAGATAAGTACTCTCTGAGAACCTGTGCAGGTCCCAAATATTGCAGTCTCAATCGTGTGCCCCAGTAGATCATTATATTTTGGTTTGTTGTTGCCTGACTTTTACAACTCTCAGATATTAAGAAGCCAATTCTGAATCAGTTTCTTTATCAAACTGCTAATGCAACATTAGTTTTAGTCATCAAATCAGAGTTCTTCTGGGTAGCTATAAGTGGAAAAGGCAGAAATTAAATTTAGCCTAATATTAATATTTTAACAGAAAAATGACTAGAAAAAAAGAAAAATAACAATGAAAACAAGTAATCCCTGCTGAAGCAGTCCTATCTATCTTTCCATTTCCCATTATTTTGCTGTAAAAATAGTTTACCCTTTGCATTAAGGGATATGGCACTTTCAGGTGCTTTGGGGAAAGGAGGACAGCAGTCTGGGGCTAGGACTTGATATTATACCTATAACAGAATATAGACTAGGTTTTAGTATTTTTTTAAAGGTTAAAAGCAAACCAAAAAAGAATTAAAAGTTACGAGCAATTTCTGCCTTCTAGGAAGAAGTGGGAATTAACTTTGAGCAGAATATCCTTTGTTTTGGAGAGAGCTGTCCTTTGAAGATTCCTACGTTAGAAGAACCCCCACTACCACCCGCCAGGGGGAAGAAGTGTCTACACTAATAGTAATGTTCTTACCCTGTTTTCTTATTTGGGTTGGTCAAACAAATGTTTATTTATCTGCTATAGATGCTCATGATTGTTGGGTTCAAGTTGGGATGGGCACTGGTCATGTAGAAAAATAGTGTTTTTTACAGTCTGATTCTTAGACCACTCACATCAGCCTGACTATGGAGCTGGCTAAAAGTCTTTGTAGATAGGCCCACATTACTTATTTTTGTGAATACTGTGTGGATGGATATTCAACACAGTTTTCAGATGATTCTTATCAGTAGTATGCTCCTAAGTGTTTTTACCCTATTGCCTCTTGAGTTGGGGGTGGGTAAAGAAGCAGCACTGATTTATATTATTTACCAATTCCTCCTCTCCCACTCCAAATAGGGAAATTAGAATTATTTAACAAATCTGATGACAATAAAGGGGAGTCCGGTGACTTTCTTCTTTATCAAGGACTGTTTTCGCCACTCCATAGATCAGGCCTGCAGCTGACATTTATATTTAGCAAGCCTTGCTTTCACCTTGCCTCCTCTCTTCTCAGAAAACAGATAAATCTTCTTGTTTGATAGTCGCTGCCAGTCACACCTTTCTTCCTGTTTCTCCCCTTCTCCCTCCAGCTAGTCCATCTCTTTGCAGAGTATGCATCCCTCCCACAGCACTAGGTGGATGCTCACTCTTTCCCCCCTCTATTGTGTCTGTAGCTTTATTTCCAACATGACTGACAAAACTGGGATTTCCGGGGCTGCTGCTCTGCTTTCCCTTCTTGAAATGATATCTACATAAAAGGGGGCCATAAGAAAGTAAGAAACTTAAAGAACTGATCCGACCCAGGAGAGGAAGTCTGCTATCTAAGACCAGAAGTTCATTAGCTTCATCTCCTCACTCCAGAGAGAAGTCACTGAAAATTCACCACCCCTACCACAGACTCAAATACATTGCCTTCTTCAACCTGAGGCTGACCTCTGAGCTGAGGTGTAATCTTATCACCCACCTCATCACCCTGTCACCTGATAATGAAGCCCTGTCAGAATCTTCTCAACAGACCTTATAATGTCTATTCTCAACACCTGGGGCCTAACCTCGGAGCAATGATCTCAGAAAGATGACCCTAAAGTTCCTTTCATTGGTTATAGGATTAGCATTATACATCAATGTCCTTTTCTTTTCCCAGTAGGTTATGAGTTGGGTGGTTACAGAGCCAAATAGCACAAGGAGTTTAAGGATCAAAATTATTTATCCTGACTCATCCTGCTGTGATATAACAACCAAAGAGCTTAACAGTTCAGCCTTCAGTATTTTCTAGCTATGAAAGACAAATAATAACATCATAAAAGCTCCCCTCCCACCATACACTCACTCATTTCATAAGTGTTTTTAAAGGAAAAATGGGAACAGAAGTTTTGTCAGTTCAGGATTAATCTTTGGGTTGACTTGAGAACAAAGTTGGATGGTTTAATGTGCCATATAAAGGTTTAACATTTGCAAAGAGTTCTGCTTAAGTGCTTTGTATGAGTCATCCCACCTGCTCTTTCCAATAACCCTGTCAGGCCTTTACAAAAGAGAAAATAGGTTCAGAGGACTTGAAGTGATGTGGGTGGAGCTAGAATTCAGACTTAGGTGAACTGGCTTCCCCTAATGACCCTCAACTCTGTATCTCAGATATAAGATAATTCTCTATCAAGACTTTTCTCTTGAGCTCCAGAATGTATGTCTAAGTACCTGTTGGGCATCACTACCCTCTGGAGATTGACACTGCAAGACAAAGACTCTTCCTGATCTGAAAGCTGCTTATCCATCAGGCCTTATCACTTATCCCCCTCTCCCGCTCGTACTCCACACCTGAGCCCTACTGAGCTACTTGCAGTTCTGCAAAAACAAAAGCACGTGCTGTAAGGCTCCTGTGTTATCCCACATGTATCTTTCCTTTGGGATTGAGACATACATTTCCACAACTCCCAGAAGTACTGGTTGTTGCTGACACATATCTGAGAATTCCTGAAGGAACTGCCTTACATCAAAGGAAGATACCGTGCACAAAGTTGCACCCCAATCCAGAAGCAGCATATACCCCATGACTGGTCAGTGGAGGCGTATAAAGCCCAGTACTCAAAAGGGGAGACCTTTGCCATTCCAACTCAGCGCTTCCCCACAGGATGGGCTGAGTCCTCTTTTGGTACCACATTGCTGTTCAGCTTCCCCCTCTGCCTCATCCTGCTCTCCTTGGTCTTTTATAAGTATTTTCCTTCCTAAGAGCCCTCTCCATAATAGTGCATTCAAATCTCTGCTTCACAGTCTGTTTCCTGGGAAATAGTTGGTACCAAGAATTGTCTTTGAAGTGTGATTTTGGAGCTATATTAGTCTTTGAATAGCTGACGATGAGAAACCTGTTACTGATGGTACATCCAGTGGAATTTGGGTAATTCCTAGAATACTGTAACAATGCAAAAGTTACATCTTTCACTGATGGTAAATTGGAATGGAAATTACGAGAGAATATACTGCAGGTGCACTGCCTCAGATAATCGAGAGGTTCTGGGAATGCAATGATTATAAAAGCCATGGAATCAGATGGGTTTTGGCTGGGAAGGACTGAGAGCAATTAATCTCAAATCCAGGACAAAATTAAAAAGCCAGAGGGCCTGAGGGCAGAAAAGCAGAGGACCAAACCCAGAATGTGATTTAAAGTGTAGTAGATTCCAGAGAACATTGATTTGTTAACCTGGAAAACCTGCTTCACCAAGGTTAGAGCCTTAACTGAAAAGGAGTAAAGTTATGAGGCTTGGGATGGGGTTATTTGGGTTGATACCCTTGAAAATCTTGAATCTCTAGTCTCCTCTGAACCCCTAGAAATGCTGTAGTTCTTCAGGTTAAAAGCTTTCACATCCTTTTTTCTGCAAGACAGCAAGATAGGATACTGCCTACACCTCCTTTCCCTTCCCCTTCACTTCACCACTTTTCCTCTTGGCCACCAGAACTATAACTAGGGTCACTACATAACTGGCTTGCAAAGTGTTTGGTCTGTCTACTAGTGGAAGGAAGGAACTATGCACCAAGAGAGCTGCAGGTCCCAGCCAACATGTCTCAACAGGACCAGGAAAGAGTGTATGGGACCTGAGCCCGATCTTGGGTCCATGTGGTAGGGGAGGGGAATGAAGGCAAAACAAATTTGGACAAGGGAGAATTTATTTATATGGGAACATTATCCTCTGATGCAGGATTTGACACCCTGTCAGTGACCCAGGAGATAGTGCTCACATGCCGCTTGAATGGCCCTTAAGAAGCTTGGGGAGCTATTCCGTTCAGTTTAGTCGCTCAGTCATGTCTGACTCTCTGCGACCCCATGAACCGCAGCACACCAGGCCTCCCTGTCCATCACCAACTCCCAGAGTTTACTCAAACTCATATCCACTGAGTTGGTGATGCCATCCAAGCATCTCATCCTCTGATGTCCCCTTCTCCTCCTGCCTTCAATCTTTCCCAGCATCAAGGCCTTTTCAAATGAGTCAGCTCTTTGCATCAAGTGGCCAAAGTATTGGAGTTTCAGTTTCCACATCAGTCCTTCCAATGAACATCCAGGACGGATCTCCTTTAGGATGGACAGGTTGGATCTCCTTGCAGTCCAAGTGTGGACGCCCACCTCGCCGATAAGGAGAACGCCACAGATAGGATTCTTCTGACACGCAGTTTATTGTTACAGCTCTTTTAGGAAGTGGCGAGAGGGCCCCGATGCAGGGAAAGCAGTTGCTTATATAGCCCAGAGGGGAGGCATGTCAACCTCTGATTGGCTCATAACAGAACACTGCCATTGGCTCATAACGGAATACTGTTAGAATCCCTGATTAGCATATCCGTGACCTTAAGAGACACATCTTGCGCATGCGTCTTTTTAGTTTACGTTTGCGAAGAACCAGGAAGCAGGAAACCGGCGCCATCCCGCAATGACGGCTGCGGCTCCCGACATCTCCCCCTTCTTTATTAAAAGTGCACTACACCTCAGCTCGTTCAAGCGCCAATCTAGCCCCCGTACTGCTGGCGAGCGATCAAGGTGCATAGTCATGCTGGAGACCCTGTGGACCTGATTCCCGTGCAATGGGATCATGAGCCCTGGGAGGTACACACAGGACCGCTATCGAAACTCCTGGTGCAATGGGAACCTGAGCCCTCAGGAAGTTCCAACGACAGCAGTGTCTCACGGTGAGAGCAAATTTAACCAAGCCTAAGGGGAGCTTCCCTGTTCTACCGCGAGCAAAGCTTGCTTGATTATTATTTTTTCTTTTTTGTTTTGTTTTCGTATCCTGCAGAGCAACCAGAGGGTGAGTAAGAGTCCCTCAGCCAACAAGCAACCAAACATGGCTACCCCCACCCATTCCTTGAAGTAGGAAAATACAGAATGTAGCCAGGAGGTGAAGTCTCCAAGGGCCATAGGCTCCACACGCGTGTCATCCAGAACAGCAATTGTTTCCCAAAAAGTTGTGACAAGCCCCCAGCCTCCCGTGCCCAACCACCCTCAATCCAGCGCGTTGCTGAAATGTTCCAGGGCATATGAGTAGTCCCGTAAAGGTTTGCAAGCACGGAGATATCTTCAGTGAGGTTCAGGAGCATCAGAAGAAACAGGATGTTGGCCTTCGGAGCCTGGCGACTCCTCAATCCGTTCCTCATCTCGAGTGCCTTCTTTGGGTCCTTCAGCAGGCTTCTGATCTTTCACGATCCTCGTTAGTCGAGCTGGCACCCAGACGGGATTATCTTGATCCTGAGGAAAAACACACACAGCTCCCCTGGATCCCATCAATACTGGATCCGGGCCTCTCCATTGGTTAGATATTACATCTTTCCATTTCACTAATTCTTTAGGGCGACTTGGAGCCGCATGTCTATCTGCAGCGGAACGCCTTAGAGGTATAAGCAGGACCATTATCAGTTTTTATTTGAATAGGCTTCCCCCAGGCTGCCCATGCCTCAAGACAATGGGTGATAACATGCAGTTGTAACATTTAACACCAGCTGCTCTCTGTGCCGATATAACGGCTGCGGCTAATCCAGCATTTGTCAATGGGCCGCCAATTTCTCTACAAGCCTTCATCCAGGCACTTAAACCTTTCCCTTTCCATGGTGTTATTGCATTTCTACATTCTTTGGTACATTGTTCATATATTAATTGTTCAATTAGTGGCATAGCGCCATCGGGATCTCCAAAGATTCGTCCTGCAGCCTCCATCATCCTAGCCACAAAGTCTGAGAACGGCTCGTTGGTCCCTTGTATTATCTTTGTCAGATTACCTGAGACTTGTCCTTTATTTGGTATGCTTTTCCATGCCCTTAATGCTGCCTTATTAATTTGATCATAAACCTCTACAGGGTACATAGTTTGATTAGCCACCCACTGTCCCTGTCCTGTTAGCATATCAAAATTCCATTGAGGATGAGTGGCCATGTTTTGTCTAGCCTGAGCCGCACACAAATCATGATAAATCGCCTTCCAATCTAAATATTGTCCCATAGTTAGGCACGCCTTGACGGTATTATACCAATCGTCAGGGGTCATGGCGTTAGTAGTCAATCTTTCCACCAGTGCTTGTGTGAATGACGCGTTTATCCCGTAGGTTTGCACTGATTCTGCCAAACTCTTTAACAACTTTAGGTCCAAAGGACTGTGTTGTCTGGCATTGTTAGCATCTTCCCAGACAGGGAAAGCAGCTCTTATCTTTTTTCTCTCTTTTTCAGGGATAAGACTGGAGCATGCAGTCTTTATCACTATTTTTGTACCATATCCCTCTTTATGTCTTTTTTCTTTTTTCTTTTGAGAGACTAATTCTAATGCTTCAAGAGGAGGGACTGAGGGCCGATAACCAGGCACGTATGGGTCGGGGCGATAGCGCTCCGCCTCATACTTAGCAGCTTCCTCCTCTAGTTCCTGCTGATCCTCCGGATCAAGCCTTTCAGGGGATTCATCCCCTGAATCTCTGGTGGAGGTGTCCTCCTCGGCCTCCGAGGACGTCTCCTCAGACGACGAGGAAGGGGACCCCACTCTTAGGTTCTTAGATTTATCCAAAACTGGATAGAGTTTATTTTTATCTTTTTTTTGTTCCTTTTTTAATCCTTTTATTGCTAGCCTTTTCTTTTCTTTCGAGCTCACCCCCTTTTCTGCTTCTGATAGGCTATCTTGATGCTCACTCAACACCCCTTGACTCTCCTCTACCTGTTCTCGGCACAGGAGCAGGAGAAATGTGAGAGCGAACAACAAAGAATTAACCATACCTTGCAGAAAAGTGTCCTAGGACTTCTTCCAACGCTGTCAGTTCTGAATCCTCCTGTAGAGCTACCAGGGTCCCTCGATTTGGTGGTCTTCTTGGTCCCTCCGTCCGGGTTTCGGCCTTCCCGGGTTTCGGCACCAACTGTGGTCGCCTGCCTCGCCGATAAGGAGAACACCACAGACAGGATTCTTCTGACACGCAGTTTATTGTTACAGCTCTTTTAGGAAGTGGCGAGAGGGCCCCGATGCAGGGAAAGCAGTTGCTTATATAGCCCAGAGGGGAGGCGTGTCAACCTCTGATTGGCTCATAACAGAACACTGCCATTGGCTCATAACGGAACACTGCCATTGGCTCATAACGGAACACTGTTAGAATCCCTGATTAGCATATCCGTGACCTTAAGAGACACATCTTGCGCATGCGTCTTTTTAGTTTACGTTTGCGAAGAACCAGGAAGCAGGAAACCGGCGCCATCCCGCAATGACGGCTGCGGCTCCCGACATCCAAGGGACTCTCAAGAGTCTTCTCCAACACCACAGTTCAAACCATCAATTCTTCTGCCCTCAGCCTTCTTTATAGTCCAACTCTCACATCCATACATGACTACTGGAAAAATCATAGCTTTGACTAGATAGACCTTTGTTGGCAAAGTAATGTCTCTGCTTTTTAATATGCTGCCTAGGTTGGTCATAACCTTCCTTCCAAGGAGTAAGTGGCTTTTAATTTCATGGCTGCAATCACCATCTGCATGTGATTTTGGAGCCTAAGAAAATAAAGGCAGCCACTGTTTCCACTGTCTCCCTGTCTATTTGCCATGAAGTGATGGGCTTGGATGCCATGAGCTTAGTTTTCTGAATGTTGAGCTTTTAGCCAACTTTTTCACTCTTCTCTTTTACTTTCATCAAGAGGCTCTGAAGTTCTTCACTTTCTGCTGTAAGGGTGGTATTATTTGCATATCTGAGGTTATTGAGATTTCTCCTGGCAATCTTGATTCCAGCTTGTGCTTCTTCCCGCTGGAAGCATTTCTCATGATGTACTCTGCATATAAATTAAATAAGCAGGGTGACAATATACAGCCTTGATGTACTCCTTTTCCAATTTGGAACCAGTCTGCTGTTCCATGTCCAGTTCTAACTGTTGCTTCCTGACCTGCATACAGGTTTCTCAAGAGGCAGGTCAGGTGGTCTGGTATTCCCATCTCTTTCAGTTTATTGTGATCCACATAGTCAAAGGCTTGTCCCTTGCTAATTAAAAATACCAGAACTTCCATGGCACATGGTGAAAGGGGAGATCAAAAGGTTCAGAGAAGGCTTGCTAGAGAGGATGTACTATATAAAGCAGAAACCCACTGATGAACCATGTTTCACTTAAGGGTCCATAGGACACTCCCTTTACCATAATGTTAAAAAATGCACTGATGAGAAAGTCATCAGCATAAATAAGATGCTCAGTGTTTGCTGTCCTCTGTAGGCTAGTGCTGAAGATAGTAGATGCAATTGTAGAATTGGGAACCCTGATGGTAATGAAGAGATGCCAAAATAATACACGTTAGGTGATAGCACCTAGCAATCTAAAACAAGATCACAATCATCATCATAGATGGACAGTCTGAATAAGAGCCAGGAAGACCTAACCCACACAGGGTCAAAGAGATGATTAATAGAACACAGTGCATCTGTAGGCAGTCAACAAGGGTATGCTTGATCTATTCAGGAGGTTAAGGAACTTATTCCAATAAAAAGTCAAAATCCCTTGTTCAGTTTCTGAGCCAGTTCTCAGCCCTAGATCCCACTACATGAAGTCAAGTCAGGTCTTCAGAAGGAAGAGATCTGAAACCACATATTAAGTGCACATGAGAATTTTCTCAGTATTTCCTCAAGGCATCTATGACTATTTTAATAATCATGCCCCAAGAAAAATGGGAATATCCAGTAATTTCAAGTCAGAGAAGGCAATGGCAATCCACTCCAGTACTCTTCCTGGAAAATCCCATGGGTGGAGGAGCCTGGTAGGCTGCAGTCCATGGAGTCGCTAAGAGTCGGACACAACTGAGCGACTTCACTTTCACTCTTCACTCTCATGCATTGGAGAAGCAAATGGCAACCCACTCCAGTGTTCTTGCCTAGAGAATCCCAGGGATGGGGGAGCCTGGTAGGATGCCATCTATGGGGTCGCACAGAGTCAGACACAGCTGAAGCGACTTAGCAGCAGCAGCGGTAATTTCAATTAGTGTGATAGATAGGTTCTAAGTGAACAGTGGTAAGGGACCTGAAAAATCATGTGGCATTAATCAGAGTATGAGCATATGAGAGCCAAATAATAAATAAACACCTGGTCTAATTCCATTTCAGTGAGTTCACTAGGTTCGTGGACTCAGTATGTAATCATTTCCTTAATCCTCAAATGTAAGGTTGGAACAGGCACACTTCATATTTGGCAGAATTTCTGTATTGGTTCCTTGGCCTTTGGAAGGCACATGCCTTCCCCCACCATCCAAGACTACTATCATATTTGTGAACAACCTAATGTATTCATGGGCTTTCCAGGTGGCTCAGTGGTAAAGAATCTGCCTGCCAATGCAGGAGACAAGGGTTCGATCCCTGGGTCAGTAAGATCCCCTGGAGGAGAAAATGGCAACCCATTGCAGTATTTTTGCCTGGAGAATCTCATGGACAGAGGAGTCTGGAGGGCTACAGCCCACGAGGTTGCAAAGAGTCGAACACCACTGAGTGACTAAATAACTACAACAACCCCTAAGAAAAAGCTCGACACTTTTAAGTCCTCTTTGGGTTCTGAAGTGACATATTTAATACTCAGAAATTTGCTTCATCCCATTCACCAATGTGACACAGAAAGACTACGAGCTTTGATTAAGACCCAGGTCAGAAAGGGCTCTGTAGCCTGAGTGGCTGACATCTATGGGCCTGCATTACTGCAGCACTAATGGCTATCTATGATGGGAAAAGATATTTGAAGTTTGTGATCAGTCCCAGTAAGCAAATTTTAAAGTGGACTTCTAATATTTTAGAGTAAGGCTATAACATCTGCAGTAAACTGCTAGAGATCAGAAAGCATTTGCAAAATAAGTCTTGCTACGCTCCTGGGACCTGATAGAGGAAAATCATGGGACGTCAACTGATTATGGAGCCAAGACTGCCCATCCTGAGCTGGGTCTTTTTGACCCATCAAGCCATAAAGTCAAGCTGAACTAAGATGGAAGGGGTATGTCTAGTCATTGGATTCAGAATGGCAGAGCCGTAAAACACAAAACCATTGTAAGGAGCACAGGGTCATCCACCACTGTTACAGGGACACCTTCCTCAGATCACACCTATAGCTGCACTGTCCTCAGTGGAAACACTGTCCTCAACCGGGTGGCCATGTTATTTATTGATTAAAATAAGACATTTTGTGATTGGCAGAGGAGTACAATTAATAATTATTCCTAGACATCAGGTATGAACCAGAATCCTCTAGGTACACTGGGTTTTATGGTGACCCATCCTTAATTGACAACCACTTTCCAGACCCTTACTAGGATTTCAAACTTTTAACTTTATATCCAGTTGCCAGTATTTTTTAGAGTAATAGGTGATATAAGAGGAAATAAGATTTAGTCTGTTGGTAACTTTTAAACAGTTTTAGAGACATATGAAATAGGGAAGCAAAATTTCAGCAGCTTGAACTCTTTCTGTTCAGTGACTGATAGGGTCAGGCTTAGAACAAGGCAATAAATAGAATTACCAAATGTGGTAAGTTTTCAAGAAGCGAAACAATGGTAAATAAAACTTCTAGGTAGAAGAGAGGATAAAGGACTGACCCATAATGGGCATACTGTCTAGTCACATGGTCCCCTCCAAAAAGTATTTATAACAAAGTCACAAAAATAGTCGTTTAGGCATCAGAATAAGTGGATGACATTGATAAAATATATTCAAGGTAAATATCATCCCTCACTGTGACAAGAGAAGTACTAATACATACCGATGCTACACAAATATCACTTCCATATTTCCTGGCTTGCAGGCTGTTAAATTCCTAGTCATGATAATACATATTAATAGGAGGTTGGAAGTTAAATAAACATAATTGAACAAGTCAATTCTTTGTGGTATGCTTTTTGTAACGGATAAAAAGCTAACTGAAATGATTAGTCACTGTAGAAATAAGGTATTGATCATATAATAAGATGACTTTGCTTTCAAACAGCATGAAGCCCTATTCAAAAGGAATCAAAGATACAATGTTATTGGGTCCTCTCAGCAGCCCCAAGAGCCAGGAATTATCTTATTGTCCCAATATTATAAGTGAGATGACTGTGGTCCAGGGCAATTAAATAATTTGCTTATTGTTTTACCTCCACTGAAGAAATTGGAACTAGAACCCATATCCCCAGGTATCCCCTATCCACCTCATAATCCAGTGTTCATTGTACTTGAGTGCCTAGATAAAGAATTGACCTTATGAAAGCTGTGGGTTTAGTGACATCTGACCATCCATTTTGGCTGAAGTCCATTTCTTTGGTTTTCATATCCCCTAGGGATAATCCATCTCACTCAGCCCCTTCACATTCACCATCTGACCTGCCATGTTCTCTGAAAATTGCAACTGTGTTTTACCTTTGGAGCAACCAAATTCAATTATAGTTTCGGCCTTTGTGTTTCCTCAGCCTTTTTTCCTATACAAATTGATGGTGACAGCAGTGATACCAATTCAATTACATACCATCTTCTGGTTCCCAGTAATGATTCTGAGTAGGTCAACAGGGACTAGCTAGGAACAAGGAGGACCATGAATTAAAAGAAAAGGATAAGCAGTGAAAGCCCAAATTAGAGACCCATTTTCACTTACTGGGAAAATCTGAGCCAACTTCTCTCATGTAATAAGCAAAATAAATCATAGAAAGTGAAAGGAAAGAGTAAGTTGGCCAATTTATGAAAGAATAATTCTAGAAAGGATTAGAGAGCTTTACAATTATATTGCTTAGTTGAGCAAAAGTCGAGTGATACAAAGTAAAGCATTGTTTTATCAAAAAACTGGGTATTGTAATAAACATGTCATCAGTTCAGTTCAGTTCAGTTCAGTCACTCAGTCGTGTCTGACTCTTAGCGACCCCATAAATCGCAGCACGCCAGGCCTCCCTGTTCATCACCATCTCTCGAAGTTCACTCAGACTCATGTCCATCAAGTCCATGATGCCATCCAGCCATCTCATCCTTTGTCATCCCCTTCTCCTCCTGCCCCCAAATCCCTCCCAGCATCAGAGTCTTTTCCAATCAGTCAACTCTTTGCATGAGGTGGCCAAAGTACTGGAGTTTCAGCTTTAGCCTCATTCCTTCCAAAGAAATCCCAGGCTTGATCTCCTTCAGAATGGACTGGTTGGATCTCCTTGCAGTCCAAGGGACTCTCAAGGGTCTTCTCCAACACCACAGTTCAAAAGCATCAATTCTTTGGCTCTCAGCCTTCTTCACAGTCGAACTCTCACATCCATACATGAACACAGGAAAAACCATAGCCTTGACTAGACAGACCTTAGTCGGCAAAGTAATGTCTCTGCTTTTGAATATGCTATCTAGGTTGGTCATAACTTTTCTTCCCAGGAGTAAGCGTCTTTTAATTTCATGGCTGCAGTCACCATCCGCAATGATTCTGGAGCCCAAAAAATAAAGTCTGACACTGTTTCCACTGTTTCTCCATCTATTTCCCATGAAGTGATGGGACCAGATGCCGTGATCTTCATTTTCTGAATGTTGAGCTTTAAACCAACTTTTTCACTCTCCTCTTTCACCTTCATCAAGAGGCCCTTTAGCTCCTCTTCACTTTCTGCCATAAGGGTGGTGTCATCTGCATATCCGAGGTTATTGATATTTCTCCTGGCAATCTTGATTCCAGCTTGTGTTTCTTCCAGCCCAGCATTTCTCATGATGTACTCTGCATAGAAGTTAAATAAGCAGGGTGACAATATACAGCCTTGACGTACTCCTTCCTATTTGGAACCAGTCTGTTGTTCCATGTCCAGTTCTAACTGTTGCTTCCTGACCTGCATACAGATTTCTCAAGAGGCAGGTCAGGTGGTCTGGTATTCCCATCTCTTTCAGAATTTTCCAAAGTTTATTATGATCCACACAGTCAAAGGCTTTGGCATAGTCAATCAAGCAGAAATAGATGTTTTTCTGGAACTCTTGTGCTTTTTCCATGATCCAGCAGATGTTGGCAATTTGATCTCTGGTTCCCTTGCCTTTTCTAAAACCAGCTTGAACATGTCATAGAAGGGTCAATTATTTTTGGTACTTCTTTTCATACAAAATATATTTCTACATTGAATTCTCAGCACATAGCAGGTTGTTCTAGAGTAGAGAGGCTGCCGAAAACAAAATAGTTGAGCCATTGTCCTGATGGTGGTTACATTCCAGTGAGGAAGACACATGGGTCACACAGCTGCTCAGAAGAACAAAAGGTACAGGGACTGGTGGTCATGTGATAGATAAATGCGATTTAGGTAGAAGGGACAAGGAGGGCCTCTCTCAGGAGGTGACATTTGAAAAATGAATGAACTGAGGCACAAGCATGTAGCACACACTTCCAAATCCATGGAGGCATAGACGATAGTGACATTTGTTTAACCTTTGTGTATATGTTTAGCAACAGACTTTAAAGGTTACTATTTTTATAGCTGTCACCTACCCTGGAAATGACTGTTAAGAGGAAAGCAAATAATTGTCTCCCAAATGCTAAACTGAATCCTCTACAAAATGAAGCCAGCTTACCAAATTGAATGCTTTTTTTTGTTTGGTTGGTTGGTTTTGCTCCTATGGCAATCCTTTAAAGCCAAGTCTTAAATAGTCATTCTCTTTCTCTTGCCCTATTACTTGTTACTTGATTATCCACTCTTAGTCAGCTATTTATTTTTTCTGTGTTTATAGACTATCTTGTGGACTTCTATATTGTCTTGGTCAAAAGGCCTAACAATCAGTAATTTACTCTGTCTTTTTTCTTTAAATCAGAGTTTTGGTTGCACATAATAAATCAGTGTGCACTTCCAATTAAATCAATTCAGCAAATATTTGTGGCCTAAATATTATTAGCAAGATAATGTTTTTAGCACAAAATGGGAGAAAAAGATGAGCAAACACTGTTTAGCTCTTAGACAACATACTATGTGTATAGTAGATAAGTGTACAAATAACAATAATATGAGGAAGAAATGAATTTCTTTCTCCAAAAAAATCTCATAAAATTGAGAGACATTAGATGAGGAACATAAATTGCTTCAAGAAGGAGGAATGATTTGAAATGAGTCTTAAAAGCAAGGTAGGATTGTAAACTATAAAAAGAGACCCAGAAGGCATTTCAGACTGAAGGTACAGTAAAAATAAGTAAATGAAGACAAAAAGAGGTAGGGCAGGTTTGGAGGACAGATACTCCAGATTGGTTGAAATGCAGGTCATAGGGGTAAAGAGTGCTAATTAGTTAGATGGTGTCAAATAGGCCAGGTCAACATTATGAAGAAACTGGAATGCTGGAAAGCAGCAGGATTTCCCAAAGGGTGTGGAGTTGGGAGGAAGTAGACATAGGTGGGAGAGATCATGAATGTCTGAGGTGTAGAGCAACAGCACTAGGAACCATAATTTCTGAAAAGAAACACAAAATTTGGATGGTATCCTCCAGGGGTCTTGGCAATTGTTTAGATGTGAGGCCAAGTAGAGAAAAATGTAAAGATTATTTTTTAATAATAATGGCACCTCTTAGGATGAGTTATTAAGAAGAGCAAGTGCAGAGTTCAGCTGAATAGCTATTAAGGTATCGCTAGGACAGGCAGGTGGAGATAAGTAGATGGAAATCTGGGATTGGACCTTGG
Organism: Madoqua kirkii; assembly: GCA_006408675.1. NCBI lineage: Eukaryota > Metazoa > Chordata > Mammalia > Artiodactyla > Bovidae > Madoqua > Madoqua kirkii. The sequence goes on along the minus strand of SJYC01077922.1, from coordinate 10,130 downwards.
AGATTTACTAGTAAAAATCGTTTCAAAGGTGAGAATTGTGGTCATGGAAGGGAATCAAAACACTGGGGAAATAACTGTAGAAAGAAAAGGGCAGGAAGCAGGGGTCTAATTTTAAAGGTACTTTTCTATTTTTTGGTTAGTAGCAGCAGGAATGGAGAAGGCAATGGCACCCCACTCGAGTACTCTTGCCTGGAAAATCCCATGGACGGAGGAGCCTGGTGGGCTGCAGTCCATGGGGTCGCTAAGAGTCAGGCTGACTGAGTGACTTCACTTTCACTTTTCACTTTCATGCATTGGAGAAGGAAATGGCAACCCACTCCAGTGTTCTTGCCTGGAGAATCCCAGGGATGGTGGAGCCTGGTGGGCTGCCGTCTATGGGGTTGCACAGAGTCGGACACGACTGAAGCGACTTAGCAGCAGCAGGAAAAAGAACCAGAAATGTTAAGAAATAAGGAGCAGTAAGACATAGGATAGCAACTTACTTATGGAAACCAAGGGAGGTAAGAGTTACAAGGAAAAAAGTGTAGTCAATTGTATCATATATATCCTTGGGACCGAGGAACTAAGAAAAGGAACTAACTTTCATAGAACTAACAAAAGATCATGGCATTTATTTCTTAGTGATGAAGAAAAGCTTGTTTCAAGTAGGGTGTGTATGAGCACATGTGTACACAAACGGAAAGGAGCTAGAGAGCTAACCAAAAACAGGGTAAGAATTATTAACACAGCACAGGGGAAAAGGAATAAACTAACATTCACTCTGTGCTTGCTTTGTCCCAACACTATGCAAGTTATGCTCCGTCACTCAGTCATGTCCGACTCTGCTACCTTTTGGACTACAGCCCGCCAGCTTCCTCTGTCCGTGGGATTTTTCAGGCAAGAATGGGTTGCCATTTCCTCCTCCAGTGGATTTTCCTAACGCAGGAACTGAACTCGTGTCTCCTGTATCTCCTGCATTGCAGGAAGATTCTTTACCCGCTGAGCCATCAGGAAAGCCCTACTATGCAAGATACATTTATGTTTTCTGATTTGGTACTCATATCAGCACTGTGTGAAAGATGTTCTTATTATTTTCTACTATAGATGAAAATACAAGGTGCGAGGAGGTTAAACAAGATGCTCCGGGACATACATCTGTATCCACAGTAGCTCTGAAATTCTAGCCATTGTGTGGCGGGGCCAAAGGCCACGCTTTCTCTGTGACACCATAACTCCATCTTGAGGCAGGAGGCCTAGGACTAGGTTCAGCGGGTTCGGCAGGGAAGAATACCAGAACCTCCTCCTTGGAAATGGAAGCAAAGGAAGTGAGGGATGGTAAAACACATGCTAAAGCGGAAGTCATCTGCTGTGAGTGCTGACCAACACCTCCATGTTACAGGCAGAAAAGTGGAGGAAGGACTAAATGGTTCACGCTCTCTGTCTTGAAAGACAGGAAATCTTCCTAGAAGACTCCTGCCTACATTTCAGTAGCCCAAACTCATCAACACATTGCTAAACCTACTTGCAAGGCAGGCTCAAAAATGTAATTTTTATTTCAAGTTGGGTACTTGCAAGGCAGGCTCAAAATGTAATTTTTTATTTCAAGTTGGGATAATGACCAGAGCGTCACATATGTTAATGGCCATCCTAATCACCTGGGGATTTGCTTAAAATTGCAAACTATGAGCACGGGCTCAAGACTCTTTATTACATACAGATTCTTAGTGATTGCCTGGCTGCTGGTCTGTAAACCATATTCTTAGTAAAGTTGTGGACCAGTGGGTTCTCAAACATTATTGTGCATCTGGATCATCTGCTAAATGAGATAAAACAGATTTCTGGGCCCCACCCTCAGAGTGTCTGATTCAGTAGGCCAAAGTGGGGCCTGGGAATTTGCATTTCTTAGACTCTATGGGATGCAGAATGTTGCTGGTGGGTGGGACCACACAGCAGAACTACTGATATGATTTCTTTTGATGACAGATGGTTGAGACACTGGATGACAGAAAGGCATGGTATCAAGAGAGGAGCAGGTTTGTTGATATTTCTGCCTTCATTTTATTGTTGGTGATAGCAGTGCCATTATATTCACACTCTCCCTGGATTAAAACCAAATGTCCACCATCAGCTGGCCTGATATATATTCTCAAGTTTTCTCCCTCCACACTTTCTCCATGTTAGGAGGAATCCTAACCAAACTGCATTGCTTATTCAGCTAACTGTCAGTACTGAGTTTCATAGTGTGTGAGTGAACTCAATATGTAATACGAAGAAATTAAAATATCCTAGTGTTTCTAGTCAGAATAGTCTCCCCACCTTAAAGGGAGACTGTTTTCTTCAAAGCTGGAAAATTTAACATACTCCACTCAATCTCTTGTTTGTTTTTTATGTCAAAAATTATTGGGTTACCTACTGATTAGCAGACCTGGCCAATTAGTCTGATGATCTCATCACATATTTTCAACTTCTCCAGCTGTGAGTTACTTTTTATACTGACTCTTTCAATTAAAAAAACTCTCCCAGCTGAGACAAATGACGAGTAAAGTGATAATGCCCACCAGCAATTTATCCTGACTACTTATTTAGAGCAGCATACGTGGTCCAACTGAGCCATGGGATAGAATTCAGGGAATGAACTGCGCTGCTGTGTTTTGAGGCACTGAGGAAGTCCACAGCTCCTGGCACATGTAAAGAAAACTGGTGCTAACTTCAATCGAGTCTCATTACGACTGCAGGCGATATATATGAATCTATGGGAACATGCCCAAGATTTATTCCCTTATGTCCTGGAGAGGTAAGAGTAAGAACAAACTGGCAAAGAAGCAGGAAATGAAAATGAGTAAGTCCCCTTCACAAGATCGTATAATCTGACTTTGTCTAGCCCTTATTCCTACCTCCTCGGAGAAAGTTTTTCTTCCCCTGAGAGAAAAACTCAGAGGTGATTTTGTTTTTCCATAGGTCCCTTCTATGTTCAGTGGGCAGTAGGGTAAAAGATTTGTCACAGAATCCTCATCGTTCCAGCTTCTACATGGCTTCTTGGTCTCTAATGGACACTGTGGTTCTGCTCCAAAGAGCCTCTAAAAATAGAAAGAACTTAACCTGCTGTCTTAAGTCTTTAATGAGGACCACTTCTCTAGGCATGGGCACTTCAGAAGTTTATTTTCAAAAGAAAAGCCACCTTAGAAGCTCAATGAGAAAAGAATAGTCGTAGAACAGCCTGGAAAGCTAAAAGCATCTTTGTCATTCAGACCCTGACTGCATTAACAGGATGGCTGGCAATCACCTGGTGCCTTGTTCAAAGCCTGCCATCTCTGCAGGCTTCCAGCTCCTCCCCTCCAGCTTGCTCTCTGATCAGTAAGATTCTCTGTGTCTTTGCGTAAAGGTCATGGAATCCTAACAGCTGCAAAACATTTCGAAGGGGGATTAACTAGCTTGATTCCAGCCTACTGACTGAAATACATGACTCAGAATGAGAATCTCAGATTAATACTATGGATTGTCATCCCAGATGCAAGGAAATTCAAACACCTGTGTAGCCCCTCTTGGAAAAGGAGCTATCAGTACCATTTCCTCGAGGCTCCTGGAGAGAATAAGCAATGAAGTGCTCAAAATTCCTCAGTGGCGTTCACTTTCAGCCACAAGAGTTCCAAAGACAATCCCAAGGACCAAATCCATTCAGTGTCATATTAACTCAATTTTCTGGAGAATGTATCTAAGACCAATGTAGGAAGAGACTGGATGTAGACAAAAGGAAAACACATACACGAAATTTGCTAAATTAGCTGATTAATTGAAATAAACAAAGAAACCACAGCCGGCTTCCAGTCATCAGGCCAAGTTTGTGAGGAGGGCTAGCTCTGACGATTTGGAGTGTGGTGTAGACCTAAGGAGTGTGGGAGCAGCAATATGTTTATTTGGCTTAAATAGAAACACAGATAGCTAGTCCAAGCAGAACTTCCTCCACAGAAAGAAACTGCAAATAACCCATCCCCGGCTGCCAACTAGAGGCTTATTTTAGGAAAAGTAAGTAGGAACGGGCTGCAAGGCCAGTCCAGGAGGATTTAGAGGTGTTCTTCCCACACACCAGGCCCTCATGAGCATGTCTCCTCAGCTTCTGAACCACGTAACAGCTGCAAACCAACAGGGGGAAACTGGCACAGAGAACGAAAAAGGTCCTGGAAAAGCCTGTTAATTAAGAAAAGATGGAGGGGGATGTGTTTTTAGAAAGCAATATAACTCCTCAACAGAGGGAAAAAATTCAATAGAGAGTTTTGCAAGACAATGACTCAAAGGAAAATAAATCAAAGTAAAATATGTTATCACTCTGCAAGGTGAAACCACAGTTACTTGTTCCTCGAGCATTGATAGCCGCATTTACTGAGAAATGGTGAATTTCATGAGGGGAAAAGAAATTAGACATTTTCTGTTCTTCAGCAATTGGCATTTATTTGCAAGGATAAAAAAATTATACCAACAACTGCTGTGCAAGATTACAAGTTTTGGTCACTTAGGAGGTGGAAGATACCAGCTGTTTAAAACTGTTGCCTTATTATAAGCACATCGCTAGGATGAGTTTAAAAGGATGACAACTTAAGATGCCACCACTGACTTTGGAAGAACAGAAATGTTAAATGTAGGTTGTAGAGCCAGGTTGACTGTCTTTTCTTCATTTTCCATTTCTTAAAATCCATCAACTCAAGAAAATAGCCCCCTACTTATTAGCAGCTCACCCCTACCATAAGCTACATGTTATTTACCCAGCAGAGAGTTCAAGGTCACTGCCTAGAATAGAAGAAACAGGAATGGTAGGCAATGCAAGCCCAAGAGCAGCCAAACAACACAGGTAAAGGTTAGACCAGTGCAAACAGAATCAAGGACAAAAGGCAAACGCAAGTAGGACTCCTGAGGGACTTCATGGAAAAAAGTTGCTTACAAAAAAACAGAGGGAGAGGAGTCATCACAGAATTAAAATTCAGATCACATTTGATGTAAAAGGACAATAAAAATAATTTACTGATTAATCACCGTTACTCATAATCACCACCTTATGAAGTGGTGATAGCAGTCCCATTCTTGATTCAGAACCTTGCTATGGGGCAGAGAGACAGGAATCTGCAGAGCTAGAGTAACATATCCGCTGACGAGCTAACCACTGCAGCACCTGGACTCAGTTCCACTGGACTCTGGGGACTGCAAGTAGACGCCAACAGCAGCGGATTCTGGAAATTTCCATTCAGTGCCCATGTTTCTTCTCTTATCATAGGCTTTAGGTTGGGCCGTGTGCATCTAGCTTCTATAGGTAAAGGATAGCACAAAGTCAAAGTGAATGGCATCTTCAGCCCACAGCAGACCACAGACATTGCTATATGTGCCATTTTCAAACACTTGACTCCATTATGTCCCTCCTCTGGAAGTGTCAGCCTGGAGCCTTTGTTCTTCTGGGTAGGCCGGAGTACATGGAGAAAAATGAAGCTTGGCAACTGCAAGTAATGCCCTGATGTGCAGAGAACCAGGCTCACACCTTTAAGAAAAAAGGCCCTTTCTCAGAGGTGCTTCAGTACATCTAGCCTATAGCTACCTGCCCCTTTGGTCTCTGCAGGAAAGAGGTCAGGTTCCAGGGCTCACGTGGGCCCTTAATTCAAATGAATGGACATCCAGGAAGTTGGGGATGAGGAAAGAAACATTCAGTTACAGCACAGGGGCAATGCTAACAATGTTTATTTGCAGGTTCCAATGGCTAACTTCAACCAGTTTTTAAAAATCAGGTTTGAAGACAGAGTGACAAACATGATAAGAAATATCCTAGATTCTCATAGATTCTCATAGATTATGATGACTGGCTCTGAAATGGATCTGATAAGCCCATGGATGTGCGTAAATGCTAATTGTCTGAAAGGAGCAACACCTGGAACTCAGGCTCAGTTTATTATTCTGTTGTTGTTTTTAATCTCCATGTTGAGTTTGCCTCCTAACACACCCAGAGAGGGTATCCAAGTGAGAGACTGAGAAGGAGGGCGCCAATGGAGCGGAGATGTGCTTAATGTAGACACCATCAATAAATCACTGATAGTTAAGATATAGATTGGATGATGGGCGGCAGATGGGAAGGAGGTACGTCAAATTGCTTTTCTCATATAGATTATTGGATTAACAAGGAAGCAGCAGGCAAGTGGCAAACTGGTGTAACAAACTGCTGTCATAAAAAAAAAAAAAAATTTGAACTTAACCCAGAATGGTAATAAGGCTTTGTAGGCCATTAGCCCTTCGGAGAGGGGCTAGAAGTGGGAATATCCCTCTGAGATGGTAAAATAGAGAAAGCTCTCCATATGCCTCCCCCCCTCACTATTGTGCCTAAGCACATCCTGGTGAGAGGAGGGGGATGGGGCATAGCCAGACAGCAGAGGGAAATGAATTAATGAATGGGTTAGCAGGTGCATGCCCCACATGATAAGAGATAAACAGAAGTATATACACCACACCATTCTGGCAACGAATGCTGGTTGCAACCAATACTGCTCTCTTTATTTGCCCCCTGCAGCCCCTCCAGCTTCTTCTTTTGAACATTTTCAAACCTACTGACAAGTTGCTGCTGCTGCTCCGTTGCTTCAGTGGTGTCTGACTCTGCAACCCTATGGACTGCAGCCTGCCAGGCTCCTCTGTCCATGGGATTCTCTAGGAAAGAGTAGTAGAGTGGGTTGTCATGCCCTCCTCTGGAGGATCTTCCTGACCCAGGGATAGAAACCGAGTGTCCTGCATTGCAGGTAGATTCTTAACTGCTGAGTCACCAGGGAAGTCGTTGACAAGTTGCACTGGAAATAAAATGAGCACCTAATATTATGCAAGGTTCACCAGTTGCTAATATTTTGCCACATTTGCTTTAATTTTCCTTCTCTCTTTTTGGTGAACTATCAAGTGGTAGACACCAAAATGCTATGGTAGTATGTATTTTCTGCAAACAAGGTCATTGTCCTACATATTCACAATGGAATTGATCATTTTCAGGAAAGTTTAGCTTTCCCAAGTAATATTATGCAACATACAGTCTATGTTCAAAATTTCCAAGTTGTTCCAATAATGTCTTTTATAGCTTTATTAAAAAAATCCAGGATTCAATAAAAAATGCATTGTTTAGTAATCATATCTCTTTAATAATTTATATTCTAGAACTGAGCCTAGCTTTTCTTTTTAACTGTTAAGATGCTGACATTTTGAAGTGTCTGGACTAGTTGTTTTGCAGACCATTTCTCAATTTAGATTTTTCTGATTGCTTCCTCACGATTAGAATAAGGTTAAACATTTCTGGCAGGATGTGTCACTTGTAGTACATCACTTCAGGAGGCATATGCTGCCAGTTTGTCAAACTTGGTGATTAGAAGTTTCACCATTTGGTTAAGGTGATGCTGTCAAATCTCTCCACTGTAAATAGAGCCTGTGCCTTCTGTTATTAATAAATAATTCTGAAACTGGGTGATTGTAAGACCAATGTTTTACATAATAGTTTTAGCATGTTTTAATGATTTTTGTTTGAATCAATTATTACAATAGTCATTGATAGCCTTAGAAAATCATTTTACATTCTTTCTACACTTAAGAGTTGTTATTCGTTTTAGAAATAAATGTTTATTTTCTCCATTCACCTCCATTATTTTTGCTACCACTATGGCCTCAGAGAGGTTTACTGTAATCCATTCTGGCCAGTCTTTATAATAATATTCTAGTTGTCACAGATTTGTTCAGTGTAAGCCTCTTTAATCTGGCATCAATGATTTTTTGACATTGTCTTATCAGTGTTTGAGCACTTCTTTACTTTTTGATTCAATTCAATGCTCCTGGCTCACCCTGTACTTCAGTGCCCCAGATTTAGGGTTTGTCAGTTTTCCAGGGAGTCCTGGTTCCTTTGAATGGAAGTTGGCAGTTAGAAACCAAGATAAGGTGATAAATACATTCATTGCTACTTAAGTATAATTACTTTTAAGCTCTTTCTTTGAGTGTGTACTGATACTTTCAAATCTAATCCAAGACAGCAGAGTTCTCCTTTCCCCTTTCCCCATTTTTCGCCACTCGCCTACCATGAGAATTCCATGCCCCCCAAACACCAATATATTTGCTTGTTTGCTCAGTTGTGCAATACCCACAGAATTGTTTCAAACTATTCAACCACCAAAAGTTTCTTTTCATCTTTAGGAAATATACTACTGAAGGTGGGACGCAGTCAGAGTGAGGTTCAAAGCTTTTACTGGAATTAATTCTGGCTTTGCTTCTTCAACATAGAGTTCAATTCATGTGTTTGTATTCAATTTCTAGATTTTACTACATGCTTGATAAATTAATAATGTTTTCTGAATATACAAAACATTACTGTGGTTTAAAAGTCAAAAATAAATTGAAACATAAACTTAGAAAGTATCAACCCCTCAATTATCGTTTTGTTTTCACTCATCTCCAATAGACAACCAGTTACCTTAGTTTCTGTGTTAACCATCTTGTGCTTCCCTTCAAAGATGTTTATTTATACGTATGTGTGTTCAGATTTCCTTTTGTTATTAAAGACCATTTTTACCTTGTTCTTTCAATATGAAATTTTGCAATTAGACACATCTTTCTAAATTCCTTCGCTCTATTCTATTCAACTTCTCAGGTAATGAAACTGTATCTTGGATCTGGGTAAAATGAGTGGTTCCTGAAGAAAGAAGTTAAGAACATGAAAGAGATGAGGATTGTGTTAATTTTCTAACTGGCATAGGAATTTATGTGTAAGTATTTCACTTAATATATTTATAAGTGTGCTTCAGATGGTCCCTCAAGTCATAATCAGGTAAGGGCACTCACTAAAAATTCTTATTCCTAAGCTCCACTCCAAATCTACCAAGTCAAATTCTCTGTAGGGTAGAGGTCAGGAATCTGCATTTTCAAACTAATGGGTGATTCCATGGACCTTCAGAGAAGCTTAGGCTATTATGGGAAGAAGAAGAAAAAGACTGTTTTTCCACTTGAGTGTTTAAGGCCTAAGGCTGCTTTTCCTATAAGAGCATGATTTCTTTTCTTTTCTTTTTTTTAAGAAGTTGGTTTCTTTTAGAGTAAAGTCTGAGCCCATCTCCATTACTGGATTAAGCTAGCTAGATAAACTCTGTATTCCTCTTGGATCTTTGGGATGAATCAGAGTTGGATGGAGCATACTAGAACCACATGGAAGTTTCCCCTAACTTCTAAACCTCAGAGTAGAGTTTCCAGGGAACAGTGACCTTCCAAATGTTCCAAATTTCAATCCATGCTACATTTCTGCCAATGGATAACAGAGGAAAAAGTTGGATGGCAACTTTAAGTATCTCAAAACCCTACCATTACCATTACTTCTTCCACACTCCTTAGCCCTTCCATATTCTCCAGTAGGGATTTGAAGATGCCCAAGGGCACACTGTCTCATCTAAAGTTAATGGTTTTATTTAAAAATGAGATATTCTTGGGGGAAAGTAGGGGAAATTAATCATCAACTCCATTTTGCAGCTATGAAAATTGAGATGCAGGAAGCAGTGTGGATGAGAGGCTAGTTGAGAGAGCCCTTACAACACTGTGAGGTAGTTAAACCTTGTCTTTAATCATTTTCTTTGAACAGCCAGTGTTTATCAAGTACCTACTATGAGCCAAGGACTTTCCTCCATGCTTTTCCTTCTTCAGTTCATTTAATTTTATACCACCTTTATGAAGCAGATACTATCACCATCTGTCTCTTACAGGTGAATACACTGCAACTTACAGATGGTATTACTTGTCCAATTTGCATAGTGAAGCAAGAGCTAAATCTTTGTTGCTGTAACCAGAACCCAAGCCCTTAACTGTTACATAACTGAAAAGGGCTTCCAGAAACATGGTTCTTTATGATACTAACCTGGGTGCTCAGTGTCAGAGTCTGTTGACGGCTGTCCTAAGAATTTCCACTTAACAGCTGACAAGCTCTTCCCTTTGAATTCTTAAAAGGGCAAGGATTCAAGAAACTTTGTGACCTCAGCCAAGCCTCTGTGCTTTCGTAGGATTGTGTCCTCATGCTGTGAAAACGAGAGGGAAGAAAAAACATTTTTTAAAGTATACATACATATACGCACATACTCACACACACATATATATGTGAAAGATATAATCTTTCACTATGATAT
>SJYC01077919.1:0-37746 GCA_006408675.1 Madoqua kirkii | reverse complement strand
GAACTAAACCTTCTAATTTTTAACTCCTTTTAAGTTATCTTCTTTCTTTAGAATCTCCCAGGCTATTCACTCATGTTTATTAGTAATGTTTATTTTTTACATTATTTTCCACAGATATCTTTTGCTTTTGGGTGAATAGCTAAAATGTGAATCTAAAACACCTTCAATTTTAATCTTTGATTTATTTTTCCAGGTGAAGTTCAGCATTATTTTAAGTTCTCCCCTCAATTTTTGTTACTTCAAATCGGATAGAATTGAACTTCTAGAGTAAACTAGCTTTTCATATTATACTATAATCTTGCAAGACATTACCACTGGAGGAAAGAAATGGTGAAAGAGACATAGATTCTTTCTGCATTTTTATCTTACAACTGCATGTGATTCTATAGGTGAGGTAAGGTGAAGTCGCTCAGTCGTGTCTGACTCTTTGCGACCCCATGGACTGTAACCTACTAGGCTTCTCTGTCCATAGGATTCTCCAGGCAAGAATACTGGAGTGGACTGTCATTTCCTTCTTCAGGGTATCTTCCCGACCCAGGGATCGAACCCGGGTCTCCCGCATTGGAGGCAGACGCTTTAACCTCTGAGCCACCAGGGAAAAATTAAAAGATTTTCTTTTTTTAAATACTTAGTGCAATGTCTGATACATAGTAGATTCCCTGTATTCTTTAACATAAATTCTTATAGGTTCTCTTTAGTTTGAATTCATAAACATATCTCTCAGGCAATGGTTAAGTTAGTGTTACATTCCCACGTCTCTAGCAGACTAGTTTGAAAAACAGCAATTAAGCAGTAGAGAATGTGCAGTAAATTATAATAATTGTCTTCTGGATCATAGGATCTTCTTCATTAGGGTTCTTTTAATTTTTGTAGCAAGTCCTATATTTAATTTTTTTTCTTGGTTTGAAATTTCTCCATAAATCATTAATACCTCTTTCCCTTTTCAAATTGGAAGAAATGGACTATATACATGGGTGACATGTCACTTTGCATTTTTTATTTTGAAACCAGAAAATCTTCACTTACCACTTTTCTAGGAAATACAGATTACTAACAGAGTCAGTCCTAAGAAAACATTAGGAGGTCAATAAATCCTGCCTTGAACAGCGAGCTCATTTCCCCTCCAATATCATCCCTCAGAGAATTCCTAGGGGAGGGGTTATAGTTTCCCTTAGCTTCCTAAAGTCTCTCTAATGTTAGCTCACTTAAACTAGCTCTAAGTCTATGCTCAACATGTATTCCCCCACCTAAAGTGTTGTCAAAACTTAATTCTCTTCCATCTATGGAAATGTATTTCTGAAATTCTGTTTAATTTTTTTGTTCAGAATATTTTGTGTAAGATATAAAGGGCCCTTGAGATGAGGTAGTATAAATGTGAAATCAGCTGCTGGTAGCAACAATCTGCTAGGCTAAGGGCCTTTCTATTAACATGTGTGAATCAATTTATACATGTTCTAACTAAAGGAGTTGTTTTGTTCTTCTAAAGAGTGAGAAAGGATGAGCAATACATTCAGCAGAAATGCACACTGGGAAATTCCTGTAGTGTTGGTCAAACTGAGGATTTAGTTCTGACAAGATCAGCAGTTTTATCTTATTTATCTCTAGTACAGAATTGGCCTTTGCTATGAAGAAAAGTTATGATCAACCTAGAGAGCATAATAACAAGCGGAGACATCATTACTTTGCCGACAAAGGTCTGTCTAGTGAAAGCTATGGTTTTTCCAGTAGTCATGGATGGATGTGAGAGTAGGACTGAACAGAAAGCTGAGCGCAGAAGAACTGATGCTTCTGAACTGTGGTGTTGGAGAAGACTCTTGAGAGTCCCTTGGGCTGCAAGGAGATCCAACCAGTCCATCCTAAAAAAGATCAGTCCTTCTATTGGAAGGACTGATGCTGAAGCTGAAACTCCAATACTTTGGCCACCTGATGCAAACAACTGACTCATTTGAAAAAACCCTGATGCTGGGAAAGATTGAAGGCAGGAGGAAAGGGGAAGACAGAGGATGAGATGGTTGGATGGCATCACTGACTCAATGAACATGGGTGTGGGTAGACTCCAGGAGTTGGCAATGGACAGGGAGGCTGGTGTGCTTCAGTCCATGGAGACACAAAGAGTCAGACACAACTGAGCAACTGAACTGAACTGAACTGATGAGAGAAAAATAAAAACAGAAAAACTAAGATCAGTGATTCAAAATAAGACCAATGGCTAATAGAGATAACTCTAATGATGACACAGAGTTTATCATCTTAGAGAAAAAGAGAAAGTAAAACCACTAACCCTTACAAGAAAAAGCTCCCAAGGACCTTTGATACAAGATAAGCAAAACTAATTGAAGAAAGTAGAGAAAACCGCTAGACCATTCAGGTATGACCTAATCAAATCCCTTATGATTATACAGTGGAAATGAGAAATAGATTTAAGGGCCTAGATCTGATAGATAGAGTGCCTGAGGAACTATGGAATGAGATTCATGACATTGTACAGGAGACAGGGATCAAGACCATCTCCATGGAAAAGAAATGCAAAAAAGCAAAATGGCTGTCTGGGGAGGCCTTACAAATAGCTGTGAAAAGAAGAAAGGCAAAAAGGAAAGATATAAGCATCTGAATGCAGAGTTTCAAAAAATAACAAGAAGAGATAAGAAAGCCTTCTTCAGCAAACAATGCAAAGAAATAGAGGAAAAGAACAGAATGGGAAAGACTAGAGATCTCTTCAAGAAAATTAGAGATACCAAGGGAACATTTCATGCAAAGATGGGCTCAATAAAGGACAGAAATGGTATGGACCTAACAAAAGCAGAAGATATTAAGAAGAGGTGGCAAGAATACACAGAAGAACTGTACAAAATAGATCTTCATGACCCAGATAATCATGATGATGTGAATACTAATCTAAAGCCAGACGTCCTGGAATGTGAAGTCAAGTGGGCCTTAGGAAGCATTACTATAACCAAAGCTAGTGGAGGTGATGGAATTTCAGTTGAGCTGTTTCAAATCCTGAAAGATGATGCTGTGAAAGTGCTGCACTCAATATGCCAGCAAATTTGGAAAACTCAGCAGTGGCCACAGGACTGGAAAAGGTCAGTTTTCATTCCAACTCCAAAGAAAGGCAATGCCAAAGAATGCTCACACTACCGCACAATTGCACTCATCTCACATGCTAGTAAAGTAATGCTCAAAATTCTCCAAGCCAGGCTTCAGCAATACATGAACTATGAACTTCCAGATGTTCAAGCTAGCTTTAGAAAAGGCAGAGGAACCAGAGATCAAATTGCCAACATCCACTGGATCATGGAAAAAGCAAGAGAGTTCCAGAAAAACATCGATTTCGGCTTTATTGACTATGCTAAAGCCTTTGACTGTGTGGATCACAATACACTATGGAAAATTCTGAAAGAGATGGGAATACCAGACCACCTGACCTGCCTCTTGAGAAATCTGTATGCAGGTCAGGAAGCAACAGTTAGAACTGGACATGGAACAACAGACTGGTTCCAAATAGGAAAAGGAGTACGTCAAGGCTGTATATTGTCACCCTGCTTATTTAACTTCTATGCAGAGTACATCATGAGAAATGCTGGGCTGGAAGAAACACAAGCTGGAATCAAGATTGCCAGGAGAAATATCAATAACCTCAGATATGCAGATGACACCACCCTTATGGCAGAAAGTGAAGAGGAGCTAAAAAGCCTCTTGATGAAAGTAAAAGAGGAGAGTGAAAAAGTTGGCTTAAACTTTCAGAAAATGAAGATCATGGCATCTGGTCCCATCACTTCATGGGAAATATATGGCGAAACAGTGGAAACAATGTCAGACTTTATTGGGGGGGGGCTCCAAAATCACTGCAGATGGTGACTGCAGCCATGAAATTAAAAGACGCTTACTCCTTGGAAGAAAAGTTATGACCAACCTAGACAATATATTCAAAAGCAGAGACATTACTTTGCTGACTAAGGTCCGTCTAGTCAAGGCTATGGTTTTTCCTGTGTTCATGTATGGATGTGAGAGTTGGACTGTGAAGAAGGCTGAGCACCAAAGAATTGATGCTTTTGAACTGTGGTGTTGGAGAAGACTCTTGAGAGTGCCTTGGACTGCAAGGAGATCCAACCAGTCCATTCTGAAGGAGATCAACCCTGGGATTTCTTTGGAAGGAATGATACTGAAGCTGAAACTCCAGTACTTTGGCCACCTCATGTGAAGAGTTGACTCATTGGAAAAGACTCTGATGCTGGCAGGGATTGAGGGCAGGAGGGGAAGAGGACGACAGATGAGATGGCTGGATGGCATCAGGGACTTAATGGATGTGAGTCTGAGTGAACTCTGGGAGATGGTGATGGACAGGGACGCCTGGCGTGCTGCGATTCATGGAGTTACAAAGAGTCAGACACGACTGAGCGACTGAACTGAAGCAAAACTAAATCTCAGTTCAACAGGGAACTGAATTCAGATTCAAGGGAATAAGTTGACTAAAGCCTATCACTGGCTCAATGATAGATTTAACTATATTTCATGATCATTAGGAAAGTGTAAGAACAGTATTATTTTGAAGAAAAAAAACTTCAAACTTTTACGTTTTCTTAAACTCTTCTCTATCATACTGGCCCACAATAATTTCAAGTGCCTATTAGAGCACATTGCTCTTGATATAAAAGACTAAATATTTTTTCTAATCTCAGTTTAACAAGTCCAAAACTTATGCCCTTGGATGACATCATAATAGACGATGGTCATTGGAGTTTAAAAAAAAGGGGGGGGGGAGTTAAATCATAGAACTATTAACTAGCTATGCAATCTTGGGAAATTTACTTAGATTCTAACAGTCTGTCTCTTAATTTGTAAAATGAAAAAAAATATAACTAATCAGTAATATTTTATGGAAGAATTAGAGCAAATATATGCAAAATGGTTAGTACATGCAGAAAATTCTCCCTGAGCCTCTAGGGCTGGTGTCAGGGAGGGAAATAAGTTATTAGAATAAAGAAGTTTGGAGAATGGCCCTACAACACTGAGAACCAGAATCCTGAAGAAGCACTGCTTGGCTGATGCTGATGACTTTTAGGCTCAGAGAAGAGTTCCCAGGAAGCAGGACTCAGCTGGTACAGACATTTGTGAGCAAGAGGCTGAGAATGGGCGAATGGAGAAAAAACTGCAAACAGAAACAAGCTTCTGTAAGCCAATGCTGCGGGGCCAAGACATGGCTCAGGTGAGAACAGGAAGCCAGCAGGAAGAAGAGTGACCATTTTCCTCCCCTCCTCCTGCCTTCTAGAATCCTCTAGTACTCTCTGTTGACAGAACCTCATGATAACCAGCTGGCAGAGAAGCAGTGCAGTCTGTGGAGTCCCAGACACAGCAAGACCAGAGTACAGAAGAGTAAGTTTGAATCTGAAAATCAGTACCTTGATAACCAGCACATCATTTTGTTTTTAATCATTTGTTATTTACCCATATATTCTGCTCACAGTTGTCTTGGGTCAACTTCAGTAAAGATATCTATTGATGTATCCATTGAAATAGTGACAAGGGAGATTTTTTTAAAAAAGATTAAGTGTCAAAAAAATTAGACTCCTGGACTTTCTCTGCCAGTATCTGGTATTTTTTTTTTTAAATTTAAGGGAAAGTAAATAATATAATTTTGTTGCCTTTTGTAGTGTATCATAAAGGCCATCTGATATTATTCATTTGTTTTGTATAGTATCTTAGTAATTTTTTTTTACAGTAGGAATTCTTGGCTAGCTATATGCAACCTGTTTTTGTTTTCTATGAAATAGGAGTCCTGGACCAAATGGCCTTGATTCTGTGTCCAATATGAGTTTGTCCATCTCTGCCAATACTTCCTCCACCAAGCAAGGCCTATCTTTCAGTAAGTAAATAACTAAATGTTTGGCATTGTCCTAAGCCCTGGAGTGGATTTCCTGTATTCAGGATACTATAATCTATAAAGGAGACATAAAGACAAGTAGAAGGTTATATCATACTGTTTTAGGTGTTCTGAAAGAGGCGCATACAATGTGTTAGGCAAGCATGGAGGAAGGGTGTTTAATGCAAACTAAATGTGGATCTTGAATCTTGAAAGATGAATGAAAATTAGGTAGCTGAGAAGAGAGAAAATAGGAATAAAAGGAAGAAAATGGGAGGTCATTCCGGGTAGAAGGAATAGCATGTGCAAATGTGAGGACATGGGAGGAAGCTGCTTTCAGTGCCCACCAACATGAGCATAAAGCCAAACAGATCACAATTTGTATTGTACGCTTTTGGCTAGATAGCAAAATTACTAGATAGCAACATTTTAAAAGCACTATTATTTCACATAACAGGAAATCCAAAAGAAGGTATTTCCAGAATTGACTGATTAAGCAGTTTAACAACATCAGAGCACCTCTTTTATGTTGTTGTTTTTTGTTGTTGTTTTTCTTTTGGCAAATTCAATCTTCTGTGATTCTCTGAACTTTCTTTTCATAACTCCAAGCATCATGTGCTCAACGCAATGCCCAAAAGTGAAATTAAAGGGCAAATTTTTCTCCATATGGATTTCTTCCTTTTTTAATCATGGAGGATCATCTTTTTTCCCAAAACCTCCATACTATTCTGAATCTCCCCAAAACACACAGCCTAGAGTAAGAGATGCACAGAGGTGGTTTTTGTGGGGAAAAGGGCTAGGATGACTGAAACAAGAGAAGAGGGAAAGTCAATGTATAGATACATTATTAAGCTGGCTACCATCATAGGCCATCGTGTCTTCAGAGGCCTCTGAAGAGCCATGTAGGCCATCCTTCAGGACTGTCCGTTCAAGACACAGAAGAAGGGAACACTCATCTCTCAGCTCCTGTCCCCCACTAGACAACGGCTGACCCAGGAAGTTAACCCTGTTGTACTTCTGTTCTACGAATGCATGAATATCTTACAGAGAGGTACAGAGATGGTTCAGGAGGTACAGAGATGGTCCAAGGCAGAAAATGAGAAATTCACTGAGATAAAGTGCTGTGAGCTATACTGAGATAAATGCCTGCTTGTTGCAGTGATGGCCAGAGGAGAGGTGAGCTGAAAATGAGCCAGGTCCCATGATGATGTCTAATACACATCCCAGTGGACTTTTCTTCCATCTTCACTGTGAAGAATTATACCCTGACCCATCTGAGAACTGCAAAGGTGTTAAGGAGAAGCAACAAAAAGAGAGCTACAGGCTTATCTTCCAAAGCATTCAATTAATAGATAATGCCTAAAACAAACAAACAAAGAGAAATAAGTAGCAGCAATTTAGATATGTTAGCAATACAGAGGTATATTTCAAAAGAAACAGTTTTAGTGTCAGAAGAATTTTCCTTGGCAGAGCAGGAAATAGGGAGACAGAGCACTGTTAGTTTTTTTTAATGTCATATATTCTTTGATTTGGAGAAGGCAATGGCAACCCACTCCAGTACTCTTGCCTGGAAAATCTCATGGACAGAGGAGCCTGGTAGGCTGCAGTCCATGGGGTTGCTAAGAGTTGGGCACCACTGAGCGACTTCACTTTCACTTTTCACTTTCGTGCATTGGAGAAGGAAATGGCAACCCACTCCAGTGTTCTTGCCTGGAGAATCCCAGGGATGGGGGAGCTTGGTGGGCTGCTGTCTATGGGGTCGCACAGAGTCGGACATGACTGAAGCGACTTAGCAGCAGCAGCAGCATTCTTTGATTCCTTAAATAAAGTTCATTTTAAACTCTGATTAAAAATAATTAAATGTTAAAGTTGTCTGTGGAAATTAACAAATGCTGCATAACTTCCGTGATTCATATACCTTATGCTTTCAGATGCCATAGGTGTCCTTGAGATGTCTGAGCTTAGGGTTAGAAAGAACAGAGTCAGGGAATACTACTAGAGCATAGTACCTAGCTCGTAGTAGTACAGAGTCAAGAGATGTTTAAGAAAGAAATGAAAAGAGGGAAGAAAAGAACAGAGGGCTAAGGAGAGAAACCTCTGATTAGTACCACCACCATCACATGCTCATCACTCTGTGTATCGGAAAGGTGTCCAAACACAGCAAAGCCAGCCTGGAGCTTTCAGCTTAGAAACTTCACTATGAAATATTAACACATTTACAATAAAGACAAAAATGGATGCCTAGGACTTTGCTTTATCTTTCTGTTCTTGATTCCAGGTGGATAAAATTAAGTAATGGCATAATGCTAGAGTCTTAAATATCAAGACTGTGCCGGTTATACACATAAAGAATTCCTCTGATGAACACTTGTGCCAGGCAACACAACAGCAAACCATCATCCTTCCCAGAGCTTTGTTGTTGAGTCTTCAGATGCTGCTATATTCAGTAACTCCGTAGAAAACAGTAAATGAAAAGTGGAAAAATGACAATTCTGTTCAGTCGAAAGGAAACAGTGAATTTCTGAATTTAATATACTGGAACATCCTTTAATACGATGACATGATAGCTTCCACCTTTATGTCCCTAGTGCTTTCTACGGAGCCTTGTATGTAGGAGGTGTTTATAAATTATTGTTGAAGTGGATTAATTGTATGAAATAGTGGGATTTATTTGGCATGTTTGCCAATTATTCTACCTCCTATTTACCCCTGCTATTATCTATTCCTTACACTTGTGTGTAGGCTGGCATGTTTTCTGTATTCCCTGTCACAAAGCTCAGTAGTAAAGGAAAGAAGACAAGAAAAGGAAGAGGTAGGATGAAAGCAGAAGGGGAAAAAAGATGGAGGAGAGAGAGACAAAGGAGAGTAGAGAAGGAAAGGGAACTGAAGCTTTGGACAGGGTTCCTAAGGAAGAACTGGTGGAGAAGGGAATGAACTAAGGGTGATTAAAACTTCTCCCCCAGCGTTCTTCCACCCGTGGATTGAGCCACGCTAGTTCATTCAGCTTATCACCATCTTCAAATTTCCCTGTTTCCTTTATGTTCATTAAAAGAAAAAAAAAATCCTCATTGTAAGCTTCTATTTAAAAAAAAAATCTGAATACACTTGTATCCTTTAAATGTCAATATCTTCACCTCACAATTCCTTTGATTATTTTTGTATTCTTAACATAAAACTGATATTAAATAGGTTGGCCTCGGTGACATGGAAAGCACAGTTTTGTTTCCCAAGCCTGACTTACTAGGTTAGAGTACTATATTCAGCACAAGCTAAATACCATTCAGCAATGGAATGCTGTGAACAAAAGCTGCTGTTCCTGCTGCTGCTAAGTCAATTTAGTTGTGTCCGACTCTGTTCGACGCCAGAGACGGCAGCCCACCAGGCTCCCCGTCCCTGGGATTCTCCAGGCAAGAACACTGGAGTGGGTTGCCATTTCCTTCTCCAATGCAATTCCTTTTATTATTTTTGTATTCTTAACATAAAACTGATATTAAATAGGTTGGCCTCGGTGACATGGAAAGCACAGTTTTGTTTCCCAAGCCTGACTTACTAGGTTAGAGTACTATATTCAGCACAAGCTAAATACCATTCAGCAATGGAATGCTGTGAACAAAAGCTGCTGTTCCTGCTGCTGCTAAGTCAATTTAGTTGTGTCCGACTCTGTTCGACGCCAGAGACGGCAGCCCACCAGGCTCCCCGTCCCTGGGATTCTCCAGGCAAGAACACTGGAGTGGGTTGCCATTTCCTTCTCCAATGCATGAAAGTGAAAAGTGAAAGTGAAGTAGCTCAGTCCGACTTCTAGTGACCCCATGGACTGCAGCCTACCAGGCTCCTCCGTCCATGGGATTTTCCAGGCAAGAGTACTGGAGTGGGGTGCCATTGCCTTCTCGGGTGAACAAAAGCTACTAGGCTTTAGAAGACTTAAGCACAGTATATTAGACTGGATTTGAATTTCCTTTCTACTTCTAATATTTGTCTATCTTTAATGAGAAAACTGTTGAAATTTTGGTGACACAAATGAAATGTGATATGGAGTCCTTGGAGGAATTCAAAATGACAGAAACAAAAATGATTTCAGATTAGTGAAATGAGTACCAGTATGAAACCCCAAAGGAGCTGAGATTACATGTCTTAAAGAAAAAAATGTAGGAAGAGTTGGTTAATCTTTAAGATATTACTGGATATTGTAGGACTGATGGTGGGTGAATATTTTCTGTTCCTATTAGGGGAAGAACAAGTGCTTTATTATCAACCAAAATGATTAAATTTAAAAGAATCTCTTAACTCAAAGGTTAGTGAAACCCTAGACCATATTACTATACCAAATCCACTGGGAGACCTTCTGTTGAATTCTGCTATTCAAGGAAACACACTTACTTTTGGGCCACAGTCTAATTTCATATTCTACAGCCTTTGAAGTAGAATGTCAGCATGTGGCTTTTTTATTTAGCCATGTTATATAGAGTTTGCCTTCCTTTAGGATGAGGAATTCATACAGTTAAACTAACCATAACATCCAGCTTACCACAGTATAATTCAGAAAAGTGAATTTTAAAATCGAATCACTTTCATTCTCAGGCTGGTCAGCCAGTTCTTAGCCTAAGTTCTTAAGGATACTGCATCTTGTTATACTCTAAATGTAATTCTAGTTTTTAGCAACAACTGAACGCCAAGTTACATGTTCCCTTGAGTTTCATTCCCGAAACAAATCTCCCTCGAATCAATTTTCTTACTTAAAATGCCCACCACAGTTATTATCTTCCTACTTATCTGTACAGATTGTTATTATTTCATTCACTGTTTTTCTGTTATGTTCTGTTGCTGGTCAGGCTCATCATAAAATTCACATTTAGAAACCCAAATTTTCATCAGTATGTTTCAGCTAACTCAGTGGATGGGAGAGCAATTCACAGCTAGTTGGGGAAGCAGGAAAATCCATCAAAATGATTGGCATTCTCAAGTCTCCATCTTTTTCCCGGCTTTATCTTAGGTCCTCATGTTATTCTATTCCACTTAGGCTCCATGATTTTAACTACTACTTATTCACTGATAACTATATATGTTCAGCTTATCTCCTGAGTTCCTGATTTAAACATCCAAATGAATGTTTCAATTTGTACTATATCTCAAATCCAACTTGTCCAGATTTGAATGTCATAGCCTTCTCAACCCAGTTCTCTAAATCATAAACTTAGTTGTCATTTTGAATTCATTTGTCTTTTACCAACCCATATTTTTAAAAATCACCAATTTCCATCAGTTAAACTTCCTTAGTCGTTTTCAAATACTCTTCTCCCCATCTTCAGCATTATTATTTTAAATCATTATTTTAGTCTTTTGCTAGGACTCCCTGTCCAGATTTATCTATATCTGCATTTATTCTTATCTCAACACATTTCATTTATTCAACAACAACAAACTCCAGAGGTGCCTATTACATGCCTAGCTCTGCATTCAATGTTTAAAAGGAAATATACTATTTTCAGGGATAGTTTGAGATCAGTGGAAGAAATGAACAAAAGTAGATGAAGGCAGTGAAGTCATTTAAGATCAGTTATCTGTTTTAATTAAAAAGAAAGTCACAACTTTCTAGTGAAAGAAATGGAAAAGGAGAGGGACTAAGAAAGTAATATATGCCTTATTTTCACTGAAGTCTGAAGCAATCAGAAAACACAAGCTGCGGGTGCTCAAATAGCCTGAAGGGGAGATGGTATTGATGTTGTTATTGCTTCATCTATATTGAGAATGAAAGTGAGTGACTAAGCTATGAGGGAGAAGCAATAACTTGACCCAGGTTTTGATAGGTAGGGCGGGTGCCCTTCAGAAACCAGATGATAGTTTTCTGCTATATTAAGTTAGCAGTACTGGGCATAGTGCACCTGTTTCCTACTTCTTGCTCTGCCTAACAATTTGCTTTTTTACATTCTGGAGGCTGCATTCCCTAGAAGCACCTGATTAAGTGAGCAATGAGCAAAATTAGATAATGATACAGTACCCAAATGAGTCAGTAAGAATTCACCCGAGCCACAGTCTAAGCCTGAAGAAAGCTGTTTGCAACAGTTTATGAGGAAATGGGAAGGGCTAGGAAGCATAACGTAATCAGTGTTCAATGTTATTGTGTCGGTTCAGACAGCAAAACCTTATTAAAGGTGTCAGAAATTTCACCAAACTTGGTGTGAACTTAGTGCACCATTTTGATTCTACCCAGTGGATTCTGTAGAACCATAAAACAGGGAGCTGAAACAAGCCTCTGAGATAGTCTGGTCCAGTTCTTTCACTTTACAGATGAAGAAATCAAAGCCTAAAGAGATTAAGAAAGTATGTATCTGAAAATTACTTGGTATGTCCTCCTTCAGTGGCCTAGGTGAGCAAAAATTACCTCCTTACAGTTCAAATACTCTAATCATAGTTCAGGTCGTCAGGACAGCACAATTCACTAAACCTGTTGGGTCAGGAATCACTGATTTCTCTGTCCACACCATAAAGGCTACATTTTCAAGTTGCTTTAAAAAATAAAAGGCAGAAGAACATGGCTGAGATTGTTTTTAATAGTTGCATCATTGATTTCTGATCCCAGTGTATTTTCTTTGGAAATTTCAGCTGTTTCTTAAAAGGTCTGTAAAAGGTATTATTTGGTTGCCCTGAATATTTTACTTCATGATTTTATTTCACTGTGACCTTTACAGATTTATGTATTTATCTGACATACTCCTTTTTTTCAGCTGTTCTTTCTAAGTAACAAAGGCTAACTAGGTTAAAATATTTAGAGGAAAATACTGGGTCAGGAAGATCCCCTGGAGAAGGAAATGGCAACCCACTCCAGTATTCTTGCCTGGAGAATCCCATGGACAGAGGAGCCTGGTGAGCTACAGTCCCTGGAATCGCAAAGAGTCAGAAATGACTGAGTGACTAACACACACACACACACACACACACACACACACACACACACACACTGCCTCAAAGGGGCTTCCCAGGTGGTGCTAGTGGTAAAGAACCTGCTCAAATGCACAAGACCTAAGAGACTTGGGTTCAGTTCTTGGGTCGGGAAGTTCCCCTGGAAGAGGGCATGGCAACCCACTCCTGTATTCTTGCCTAGGTAATACCATGGACAGAGGAGCCTGGTGAGCTATAGTCAGTCCATAGGGTCTCAAAGAGTTGGACATGACTGAAGTGACTTAGCACGCACGCACACACTGCCTCAAAAAACATGAAAAATTTACCAAATGTGTTTAGCATACTGATTTGTACATACAGACACACAGCCTCACTATTTAGTCTAGTATTCATCTTTAATGTATATATATATATATATATATATAGTGTAAATATATGTAAATATATGGTGATAATTACAAGAAACTATCCATGCTTTACTTCTCTTAGACTATAATGATATACTTGCAGGTGATTGAGAAACAAAGTCTCTCTTTCATTTTTCTTCTTCTTTTTTCAAAATATAGCCCTGGGAGAAAGATCCAGCTTAATCCTTTCTTGACTGGAGGGCCCAGGACATGAGGAGTCTAGAGTCAGTGGGACACGCAAAGCTCATCCCTGCTGACAATGAGCTTTAGGGAGTCACTCAAGCCAGAAAAGGCAATTTGAACTTCAAATTCTGCTGCCTGTCCAGGTAGTGTCCTTTCTGATGAATCCAGAGAACTCTTGCCAATCTAGACATTCACAGATTGTAGTGTGGATTTCTGCCCAGGGAAGCTGGATGGCTACCAACTCCTGCTTCACAGAGAACCATCTATACTGCTGAAAAGTTTTCTCTTGGTCATCACACACACAAGTGAAGTCTGAAAGGAAGTTTTACATGTGAGGAAGTAGCCCTGGGAAAAGGTAACAATTACATGGATAGGAGAGATGACCTGCCAGATGATTTTGAGAGGTACAGACTGGGTCAATCCTAGAAAAACTTTGGGGAGAGGGTAGGTACACTGGTGCAGAGAGTTGAGATTTACTTGTTATTCTTCCAACCCAGTCAACCTCTTTACTAATTCCTGATACTCTAATAAAATTATTGACAAAATTTATTAATCATCAAGCATATATAAGACTGGTTAGATACTTCATGTAACTCTAAAGAGGTATAAAAATAACTTCTGGACGTAAAGAGCTTATTATATATAATTGGGTAGAAAAGACAAGAAGGCAAGGAAGGTGGAATGTGATTTAAAAAACCAAATGAATTCTGCAAAGATTCTATTTCAGGTGAGAGAATCTACAAGAGACAGTGTGTTTCAGAAAAAGGACCACATGACTTGAGCTAGAATTGAAAGATGGTATGGTACAGACACCAGTTGCCACTCAACATCTATTTTCCTCTTTATCCTTAGCAAAAAAAAACCTAACTCTATTTGTATGGAAACCAAGTCAAAAGACATTTCCAGGTGTACTATACACCTGGTTGTAACCATGTGATTAGGTTCTGGCCAGTGATGTGTAAGCTAAAGTATTGTGTGGACAACCAGAAAGGCTGCTTAAAAGGACATAAATCACCAGGCACCAATTTTATGTGTTCTCCTTTTTTCCTCAGTCTCACCTGAAACTTGAACATGGCAGTGCAGCAGCAGCAGCCATTTGTAGCCAAGAAGATAACCTTGAGGATAAGATCCGCATTCTGAGATGAGAAGCAAAAGGGGCACAAGGCCAAGAGAATCTGCAGGCTTTTAAAGGTAAAAGTCTAGACCCAAAGCTTCCAAACTGTGGTCTTGACCAATCAGAAACATTTTTTTTTCTTCTTCAAAATTGGAAAGGCTAAGTCTTTATATATGTTTTAACATAAAAACAGAATAAAATTAATCCTCTATCATTATTGTCATTTCATGTCAATAAACATTTTACAGTTAAAAAATAAAATCTCATAGTGATCATAAGTTGAATAACTTTAACATTAAGAAAAAATGCACACATTATCCTATTTTTTATTTCAATATGGACCATCACCAATCCTTTGATCAACAGAAGTCTATTCACTAAGGCTTGGAAATTGTTCTCCAGGTTTTAGAAATTTCATTCTAGAGTAGTATCTCCCCCGGAGAAGGAAATGGCAATCCACTCCAGTATTCTTGTCTGGAGAATTCCACAGACAGAGGAGCCTGGCGGGCTGCAGTCCATGGGGTCAGAGAGTCAGACACGACTGAGTGACTAACACACACACACAATGTCTCCCCAAATATGATGTTTAAAATAAATTTGAGTTGTAATTGTGATGATTTGGGGTGCTGTGTGAGAAGGTTTCATATCATGCCTAGAACAGGCAATAAATAACATTGGATCAAATAGTGAAAAAGTTATCATGCCTTTTTCTGTTTTCCTTCACCCTTCCAACTAGAGAGGAAGACTCAATTTGATACTACTCAATCAGTGATCCAATACTAAGGTAATCTTCCATTTAATAAAGCTAATGGATATCAATATCAGAGTCTGGAAAAATTCAGTAAAGAATAATGAGTTATAATTTAATTAACATGCTTTGTTTCCATTATATTTATAGTTAGCTTTCCTTTTATATTAAAAAGTTTCCACATTTTAAATAGTGATTAAAAAATTCCCTTTCAAAGAAGACAGCCATAAAGTTCAAGGCTTTTAAAATTTATATAAAAATATACTAAGTAGCTAATCATATCATGTTACTTGAATACACTAATGAAGATGTTACATGAATGATTGAGTAAATGGAAACATTATGAGTTATGAGAAATAATGAATTATGAGAAATAATTAAAGAGTTATCTGGTCGATGGCTCTATCTCCGAAACCAGGACGGTCACTCAAAATGAAACAACCCGGCTAAACTAGAAGGTTTGGTCTCACCCTTGCGTTCTCTTCGGAGTGTCTTTGGCTTTGCTTTTCCTGACTTTCTTTACCCTGCTCTGGTTAATCTGACCCTAAATCTTGCCTCTTCTTTATCTGAAGCGCTAATCCCTAGTGCTGAAGTTATGCTCACTTTAATCCTCCCTTGTCCAGCTCTGGGCAGCTGTAATAACTGCTGCTGACAGCTTATTCTATGTGGTAGACGTCTCATTCTGAACCTCGACCACCACCTTAACCAACGTACTCACCACTCTTCGTGAACTCCACCTCTTCGTGAACTCCACCTCCATGCCAGAACTCATTGTCAGTCGGAGACCCCAGAACTATTATCAGACTTCCACCAAAAATTCAAAAGGACAGGTTATAATTAATGCACTTTTCAGAAAAACTGAGGGAAAAAATGTTTCTATGTTCTTACTGAACCAATCCATTTCAGCTCAGCTTTGTCATTAGTTTCACAAACTGGATATTTTCCTAAAATACTATCTTATAAAAAATTTGATTCTATAATCATTTAAGATGGCTGGATGACATCACTGACTCAATGGACGCGAGTCTGATTGAACTCCAGGAGCTGGTGATGGACAGGGAGGCCTGGCGTGCTGTGATTCATGGGGTCACAAAGAGTCGGACACGACTGAGCAACTGAACTGGACTGAACTGAATCATTATACCTTCCAGAAAAAAAAAATCTTCTAGTAGAGCTTAGAGAAATATTCACCTTCCTTCTGCTCTATGAAGCCCATCAAAATTTCAAGTTTTCAAACAGATTTCCTTTCAACAGTCTATGCTCTTTTCTCCCATAAGAGTACTGTTCTTTGACTCCAGAATCTCATACTTATTTTACTAGCTCTTAAATAAATTTAAGAATCAGACTGAAAGGGTCCTTACAGTTTGTCTAATTAACCTTCCATACAATGTTAAAACTCCTTCTACCAAAACCTCTAATGGGAAATAGTTTTCACCTAAAAATGTATTAAATCACCTGAAAGTCTTATGGCATTAGTTGTTTTTCTAAAAGTGATTAAAATTGCACTGGGATATCTGCATACTCAGGCTGAGGCCAGTCAGTCCACAAGAAATGCATGACCAGGGTTGGTGGTATGTGTTATCTGTGGCAATGTAACCATATTTCTTATTGTAGAACTAACTGACCCATATAAAGATGAACTGATGACTTGACCTCTTTATCACTTGGAACCAACACTCATCTGGACCAAATACTAACAATTATGGTAGTTAAACAGTTATATGAGAAAGACAGATGCTCTGAGATGGGAAAAAAAAAAGTCACATTAAGCTGGAAACATGTAAATTATTATAAAACTGCAATGTTGCATTTTAACAAAACTGAAAGTATTTGGCAAGACCTCCTGGTTTCCATTCAAAAAAGAGTGGAAGAGTATTAACACTTAATGATGTCATTAATTATGATAGGTTTTTTCATCTATTTTACCTTTTTTAAGCATAATAATTTATAGAGATTCAATGTTTGAAGTCACTTACTCAAGGTCACATAAGTAGTTGATCCGTGATTCAAAAGTTTCACTGTAATCTGGGATTGACCCATTATACACTTGTCAGAACTCATGGAACTATACTATACAGAGTGAACCCTAACATCCAGTTCAGTTCACTTCAGTCACTCAGTCATGTCTGACTCTTTGCTACCCTGTGAACCACAGCACACGAGGCCTCCATCACCAGTTCCCGGAGTTTACCCAAACTCATGTCCACTGAGTTGGTGATGCCATCCAACCATTTCATCCTCTGTCGTCCCCTTCTCCTCTTGCCCTCAATCTTTCCCAGCATCAGGGTCTTTTCAAACAAGTCAGCTCTTTGCATCAGGTGGCCAAAGTATTGGAGTCTCAGCTTCAACATCAGTCTTTCCAATGAACACCCAGCATTGATCTCCTTAAGGATGGACTGGTTGGATCTCCCTGCAGTCCAAGGGACTCTCAAGAGTCTTCTTCAACACCACAGTTTAAAAGCATCAACTCTTTGGTGATCAGCTTTCTTTATAGTCCAACTCTCACATCCATACATGGTGACTGGAAAAACCATAGCCTTGACCAGACAGACCTTTGTCAACAAAGTAATGTCTCTGCTTTTTAGTATGCTGTCTAGGTTTGTCATAACCTTCCTTCCAAGGAGTAAGCATCTTTTAATTTAACGGCTGCAGTCACCATCTACAGTGATTTTGGAGCCCCCAAAAGTAAATTCAGCCACTGTTTCCCCATCTGTTTGCCATGAAGTGATGGGACTGGATGCCATGATCTTAGTTTTTTAAATGTTGAGCTTTAAACCAATTTTTTCACTCTCCTCTATGTTAAGTTTGTTTGGAGGCTTCCATAGTGGGTCTTCAATGGTCATTCAGAGGTTAAGATTTTGCCTTGCAATGGAGGAGACGCAAGTTTTATCTCTGGTCAGGGAAGATCCCACTTACCTTAAGGCAGCTAAGCCTGTGAGGCACAGCCCCTGAGCCTGCATGCAGCAGCTGCTGAAGCCCATACACCCTAGAGCCTGTGCTCCACAAAAGGAACCACTGCAATGAGAAGCCTGAGCAAAGCAACAGAAGAGTAGCCCCCACTCATTGCAACTAAAGAAAAGTCCATGTGCAGCAACGAAGACCCAGTGCAGTCAAAAATAAATAAATAAAATGCTGTAAACAATAGTGTATCAATATTGGTTCATAAATTGTAACAATATATCACATCAGTTCAAGATATTAGGAGAAATTATGAGAGTTTAGTATAATAGAATTTTCTGTATTTCTCAATTTTTCTGCAAAACCCACTATTGTTATAAAAAGTCATTGTTTTTAAAAATAACTTTAAAATAAATAAAATATTCATACACACACATTTAACTAAGCATTCCTTCTCCCATTCTCCCCTAAACTCACTCCAGTCAGGTTTTCCATGGTTCCACCTTGGCATGGACACAACATATTAAGGTCATCCGAGACCTCCATTTCCACGCGTGTAATCCTCAGTGTTCATCTTATTTCACATACAATACCATTAGCACAGTAATCACAACCTCTTTGTTGAAATACTTCACTTTCCCTCCAGGCATCACATTCACATGTTTGTGTTTTTCTGGGGTTTTTCTCTTCCTTGACCTCTCCTTTTCAGCTTTTGCTGATTTCTTCTTTCCTCTCTGACCTCTTAACATTGAAGGGCCCCAGAATTTAGTCCTTTTGACTTCTTCCCTTTTCTATCTACCTCACTTCCTTGGTAATTTTACTTAATCCAATGACTTTAGATTATGCTAGATTCTCAATTTTTTTAATGTTCAGAGACCTATTCTTTCCCTAAAATTTAAACTTACATAACTGTTTAACATCTTGTACTAGTTAGGGCTCTCCAGAGTAACAGAACCAAAAGGAAATTTATTATAAGGAATTGGCAAATTGGCTTACATGATTATGGAAGCTGGCAAATTCAAATATGCAGTGTGGGCTGATAGGCAGATATCCAGAGTCAACTGTTCAGATAAGTCTAAAGGCAGTCTACTGGAGAATTCCCTCTTGCTGGGGAAAATCAGTGCTTTCATTTTATTCCCTTCAACTGATTGGATGAAGCCCACACTTTATGAAGGGCAGTCTGCTTTATCCAAAGTTACCAATTTAAATATTAATCTTGTCCAAAACATTCTCCAAGTAAGCACTTCTAATTAACCTTCACACATCTCAAACATAATTTCACAAATCTCCACTTTTTTTTCCCCAACTCAGGTAATGAGAGCTCCATCCTTCCACTTGCATCAGCCAAAAACTATGAAGTCAGTCTTGGTTTGTCCTTTCTCTTACAACTCATATTCAGTTTTCCTTCTCTCCCCCTCCACCTACACTATCCTGGTCCATGCTGTTATCATCTTCTTCTGCAAGTTTAGCAAGAGCCTCTTACTGGTCCCTGGATATTTCTCTCACCCTCCTCCTCAGCCTGCGTTACTGTCTCTCAAGCTGTGTTCTGCATACACATCACCTGGGGATCTTGTTAAAGACAGATGCTGGTTTAGAAGATCTGCGCTGGGGCCTGAGAGTTTCCACTTCTGACGTGCTAAAAGCGATGACCATGTTCCTGGTTCACAGACAACACTTTGAATGGCAGAAGTCAGAGTGATGCTTTTAAAACACAATGGAAATCATGTTTCTCTTCTGGTTCAAAATAATCCAACTGTTCTTCCAATTCACTCGGTGTAAAAGCTGTACTCCTTGTAGGGGCCAACCATCCTAAATGACCCAAACTCTCTGAGTTCTCTCTTTCACCTTCATTTACTACTGTTCTCCCCTTTGCTGATTCCACTTCAGGTACACTGGCCTTCCCAGTGTTCCTCAAATAAGACAAACAAGATCCTACCCCGGGCCTTTCTACCAGCTTCTCTCTGCCTGGAAACCTTTTCCTCAGCAACTCTTTTAAGTCCTGACTCAATTGTCACATTATCAGCAAGTCCTATTTTATTATTTAAAACATTTTTATCTTAAGATGTATGATAATTGATTTATGATGTTATGGTAATTTCAGGTGTACAAAAAAGTGATTCAGTTATACATATACATGTATCCATTCTTTTTCAGATCACTTTCCCATATAGGTTATTACAGAGTATTGAGTGGACTTCCCAGGTGGCACTAGTGGTAAAGAACCTGTCTGCCAATGCAGGAGATGTAAGAGACTTGGGTTCAATCCCTGGGTTGGGAAGATCCCCTGGAGGAGGGCATGGAAATCCACTCCAGTATTCTTGCCTGGAGAATCCCACTGACAGAGGAGCCTGGTGGGCTACAGTCCATGGGGATCACAAAGAGTCAAACAGGACTCAGCAATGAACACACACAGAGTACTGAGTAGAGTTGCCCATGCTATACAGTAGATCTGTGTTGATTATCTATTTTATATATAGCACTTGTATGTTGATCCCAACCTACTAATTTATCCTGCCCCCTCACCCTCATGTTTCCCCTTGGTAACCATAACTTTGTTTTCTAGGCCTCTGAGTCTGTTTCCGTTTTGTAGATAAGTTCACCTGTATCATTTTTTTTTAAATTCCACATGTAAGTGACATCATATGATATTTGTCTTTCTCTGTTTGACTCATTTCATTTGGTATGATCATCTCTAGGTACATCCATGTTGCTGCAAATGGCATTTCATTCTTTTTCATAGTTAAATAATATTTCATTGTATATATGTGCCATTTTTTCTTTATCCATTCAGCTGTTGCTGGTCATTTAGGTTACCTTAGTTCAGTTCAGTTCAGTGGCTCAGTCATGTCTGACTGTTTGCAACCCCATGAATCACAGCACGCCAGGCCTCCCTGTCCATCACCAGCTCCCAGAGTTTACCCAAATTCGTGTCCCTTGAGTCAGTGATGCCATCCAGCCATCTCATCCTCTGTCATCCCCTTCTCCTCCTGCCTCCAATACCTCCCAGCATCAGAGTCTTTTCCAATCAGTCAACTCTTTGCATGAGGTGGCCAAAGTATTGGAGTTTCAGCTTCAGCATCATTCCTTCCAAAGAAATCCCAGAACTGATCTCCTTCAGAATGGGCTGGTTGGATCTCCTTGCAGTCCAGGAGACTCTCAAGAGTCTCTTCCAACACCACAGTTCAAAATCATCAATTCTTCGGTGCTTAGCTTTCTTCACAGTCCAACTCTCACATCCATACATGACTACCGGAAAAACCATAGCCTTGACTAGACGGACCTTAGTCGGCAAAGTAATGTCTCTGTTTTTGAATATACTATCTAGGTTGGTCATAACTTTTCTTCCCAGGAGTAAGCGTCTTTTAATTTCATGGCTGCGATCACCATCTGCAGTGATTTTGGAGCCCCCAAAAATAAAGTCTGACATTGTTTCCACTGTTTCCTCATCTATTTCCCATGAAGTGATGGGATTGGATGCCATGATCTTTGTTTTCTGAATGTTGAGCTTTAAGCCAACTTTTTCACTTTCCCCTTTCACTTTCATCAAGAGGCTTTTAGTTCTTCTTCACTTTCTGCCATAAAGGTGGTGTCATCTGCATATCTGAGGTTATTGAGATTTCTCCTGGCAATCTTGATTCCAGCTTGTGCTTCTTCCAGCCCAGCATTTGTCATCATGTGGCATGTCATAGCTATTGTAAATACTGCCTCAATGAACACTGAGGTATGTGTATCTTTTTGAATTATGCCCAGACATGTGCCCAGGAGTAGAGTTGCAAAAAACTGAGTCCTACTTTAACTACTCTGCTTAGAATTAAACATACCTTCCCTACCCCCAGTATTTCCTACCATCCCTGCTCAGTTTTATTTTTCTCCATAGTACCTTATCACCTTTACCATACAGGCTAATGTACACACTCATTAGCTGTATTGTCTATCTCCCCATCAAAATATACTCTCCTTGAGGGCAAGGATTTTGTTTTCTATATGCTCACTATTGTATCTCTATCACTTACTAACAGTGCCTTGTAAATGGTGCATATTCAACAATCATTTATTAAATACATGAATAAAAGAATAAATGAATTCCAAAGGCCATGCTTTTGTTGTCTCACATACAGGGTCATCGTTACTATCTTTCTAAATTCCATATGTATGTGTCAGTATACTATATTGGTGTTTTTCTTTCTGGCTTACTTCACTCTGTATAATCAGCTCCAGTTTCATCCATCTCATTAGAACTGAGTCAAATTTATTCTTTTTAATGGCTGAGTAATATTCCATTGTGTATATGTACCACTGCTTTCTTATCCATTCATCTGCTGATGGACATCTAGGTTGTTTCTATGTCCTGGCAATTATAAACAATGCTGCAATGAACATTGGGGTACATGTGTCGCTTTCAATTCTGGTTTCCTCGGTGTGTATGCCCAGCAGTGGGATTGCTGGGTCAAGAGACACAGAGGTAGAGAATGGACTTTTGGCCTCTGAGGGAGAGGGAGGGGGTGGGATGATTTGGGAGAATGGCACTGAAACATGTATACTATCATATAAGAAATGAAGCACCAGTCTGTCTGTGTTCAATACAGGATACAGGATGCTTGGGGCTGGTGTACGGGATGATCCGGGGAGATGGTGTGGGGTGGGAGGTGGGAGGGGGCTTCAGCATTGGGAGATCGTGTACACTTGTGGCTGATTCATGTCAATGTATGGCAAAACCAATACAGTATTGTAAAGTAGAATTAAGTATTAAAAAAAAAAAACAAAGGCCATGCTTATTCCAGAATATGATTGTCTCTCCCCAAATCAAAAACTTAGCAAAGCTTCAGAAGAAACAGATTCAAAAGAATGTCTACAATAAAATTTTGATTTAGAAAGACAAATGCAGGTAATGCTTATGAAATACATGTGAGTAATGCCACCAATGTAGTATAATGCAAGACAACATAAACAGTGTGAGCTTGCTCTTATAAGATTGTATACTGTGTACAAAAAGAAAAAGGAAGAAATTTTGTGTTAGTAGTGATGAGTCATGGGTAATAAGTACATTTACACTTTTCAACATTTTTATAAAAATATAAACAAATTTGTAATAAAGATTTTAATCTATGCCATATAATTTTTGTTCTATAATGTCAAAGTTTAAACAATTATAGTTTCATTTATGATGTGCTAAAACAGAAATAAGCTGCTACATTAATGGGCCCTTTGTTTCAAACCTCAGAAGCCATCTAGTTATTTCATGCTGAAGATAAATGGATGAAAGAGGAAGATCACAAAATTTCCAGAGGCACCCAGTCAGAAAATCAGGCTGAGGCTCAGCTCCAAGGCTGATTAGCCCTGAGTAAGAACCAGATCACCCATTTAGTTCCCTGAATGTGTGATTTACCCATCACAAGGCACAACAGACAGCACAGTTTTCACAGTGTAGGAGACCCAGAAGGGTATCATAGGAGCGGCTCTACCACTGCCCCTGACTCTCCACACCCTTCCCTCACACTCTGCCAACACTGCAAGCAAGAGAGATTCCAGGCAGCACCCCTCTCTTAGGTCACACACCTGTGCTCAGTGGCATGGGAGGTGGGAGAGCCATTTTGGACTCTAATACACCTAACGGACTTACCAAAATATAAGAAAAGCATTTAAAATGTATTGAATAACTATAGTTATAACGAAGGTCTACTCTGTGTGCCAAATCTGACAAACTCAGCCTTCAGACCATCAAACTATTAGGTCTCTGGGTTCAAGCAGTGATATGCAAGAAAATGTTTAATACAAGCTTTTTGGACAGGAGGCACATGATTCCTGTGCTGTGCTGTGCTTAGTCATGTCTGACTCTTTGTAACCCCATGGACTGTAGCCCACCAGGCTCCTCTGTCCATAGGGATTCTCCAGGCATGAATACTGGAGTGGGTTGCCATGCCCTCCTCCAGGGGATCTTCCCAATCCATGGATTGAACCCAGGTCTCCTGCATTGCAGGCAGATTCTCTACCATCTAAGCCACCAGGGAAGCCAACATAATTCCTAGTGTGTGCCAATTTCCATGCAGTAAATACTTCAAACATGGCTGACATCTAGCTATCAACACGTCATCACTGAATCCAGGGTTTGGGGAAGAGATTGTGCATGACCTCATTCCAAAGTGTTTCCATAACACAGAGATAATAAATACAAGTCTGCTCAAGAGTAGAGCTAATAGCAAAATGCAGTAAAACATGTTTGGAATGCTTATCATCTTTGTTTCCATATATTTAATTGAAAGTTTGTATAATTTCATTTTTAGTAATGGATGTTTAACAACTGGCTCAGGATTTATGAAAGTTAAAGAATTGGCTCTTGTGAGCTGAACTGCTGACTCTAATGCACCACGGGCTCAAAGTAGATGATGTCATTTT
This sequence comes from Madoqua kirkii, assembly GCA_006408675.1. Classification (NCBI taxonomy): domain Eukaryota; kingdom Metazoa; phylum Chordata; class Mammalia; order Artiodactyla; family Bovidae; genus Madoqua; species Madoqua kirkii. The sequence goes on along the minus strand of SJYC01077919.1, from coordinate 13,246 downwards.
TCCTACATAGCTGGTATCTTTACAGTGCGTGCATGGATGCATGCTGTCTTTTTAGTCATGTCCAACTCTTGCGACCCCATGAACAGTAGCCCGCTAATCCTGAAAGATGATGCTGTGACAGTGCTACACTCAATATGACAGCAAATTTGGAAAACTCAGCAATGGCCACAGGACTGAAAAAGGTCAGTTTTGATCCCAGTCCTAAAGAAAGGCAATGCCAAAAAGGCTCAAACTACCGCACAGTTGTACTCATCTCACGCACTAGTAAAGTAATGCTCAAAATCCCCCAAGCCAGGCTTCAGCAATACGTGAACCATGAACTTCCAGATGTTCAAGCTGGGTTTAGAAAAGGCAGAGGAACCTGAGATCAAATTTCCAACATCCACTGGATCATCAAAAAAGCAAGAGAATTCCAGAAAAACATCTGTTTCTGCTTTATTGACTATACCAAAGCCTTTGACTGTGTGGATCACAATAAATTGTGGAAAATTCTGAAAGAGTTGGGAATAACAGATCACCTGACCTGTCTCTTGAGAAACTTGTATGCAGCTCAGGAAACAACCTGGACATGGAACAGACTGGTCCCAAAGAGGAAAAGGCTGTATATTGTCACCCTGATTATTTAACTTCTATGCAGAGTACATCATGAGAAACGCTGGGCTGGAAGAAGCACAAGCTGGAATCAAGTTTGCTGGGAGAAATATCAATAACCTCAGATATGCCTATGACACCACCCTTATGGCAGAAAGTGAAGAGGAACTCAAAAGCCTCTTGATGAAAGTGAAAGAGGAGAGTGAAATAGTTGGCTTAAAACTCAGCATTCAAAAAATGAAGATCATGACATCTGGTCCCATTACTTCATGGAAAATAGATAGGGAAACAGTGGAAAACAGTGGCTGACTTTATTCTTTTGGGCTCCAAACTCACTGCAGATGGTGATTGTAGCCATGAAATTAAAGGATGCTTGCTCCTTGGAAGGAAAGTTATGACCAACATAGCATATTAAAAAGCAGAGACATTACTTTTTTAACTAAGGTCCATCTAGTCAAAGCTATGGTTTTTCCAGTCATCATGTATGGATGTGAGAGTTGGACTATAAAGAAAGCTGATGCTAAAGAACTGATGTTTTTGAACTGTGGTGTTGGAGAAGACTCTTGAGAGTCCCTTGGACTGCAGGGAGTTCCAACCTGTCCATCCTAAAGGAGATCAGTCCTGGGTTTTCATTGGAAAAGACTGATGCTGAAGCTAAAACTCCAATACTTTTGCCACCTGATGTGAAGACCCAACTCATTTGAAAAGACCCTGATACTGGGAAAGATTGAGGGCAGGAGGAGAAGGGGACGACAGAAGATGAGATGGTTGGATGGCATCATGGACTCAATGGACATGGATTTGTGTGGACTCTGGGAGTTGGTGATGGACAGGGAGGCCTGGTGTGCTGTGGTTCATAGGGTCGCAAAAAGTTGGACACAACTGAGTAACTGAACAACACCAACAAATAAGTAACATGTAATACGGTTGATGATGATAAGTGCCATGGAGAAAAACATAAAAATAATGAAAGTTATGGAGAATCCAAGGATAGATTGAGGGGTGGGGCTGTCACAGAAGAACTAATTGGTAATTTGATACTTGAACAAAGCCCAGAAGGAGGTGAGGAGACTAATATGAAAAGCCAGAGGTATAGGATGAGGTCCTCCTGCTCTTTCCCAGCACAGTATAAGACAGGATTTTTTTGGCTGATGTTTCAGACACGGATTGTTGGATTCCAGTATGTCTGTTTCTCCAAACAGCGGCCACCCCCAGAGCAGTTGCAGTCTCTACACATTAGTCTCTCCTTTTTCTTCCTCCTACTTTCCCATTCAAACTCTGGCTCCTCTCACTCCTCTCTGACTCATCCTGCTCTTTTATTCTTGGTCATAATTCTGTGTTCTGACTCATTCAGTTCTAATCACTGAAAATTTACTTCCTTTGTAACCAGCACTATGCTAAGTAAGAGGAAAGATTACAAAATAGCCCAAGATCCTTGAGGGCCTTCTGTCTAAATACAGACAAAACAGACATAAACAAGCCCCTTCTTTTGACAAACACTGTGCCAAAGTGTTACTACCTATAAAATGACCTCTATTTTTTCAAACAAAGAAAATGTATAACACCAAGTAAAAGGAAACGTAATATGTTATACATCAAATTGGGAAGAGGTTTATTCATTATCAGTACCTGTACCTTTTTATTATTCCCCAAATCCTAAAAATGACATTTTTCTAGCAGACAGGTAGTAACAGGATATGTATTATTCATGCACTCAGAGCACCTGCAACATTTGTATTTCAGCAAAATACCCACCTCTCTTCTAGATCACGCAGTAACAATTATGCACTGGCTAAAAATGGAACAACTGGGTTTTTATTGTTGATCATAAAGTAAAGTTAATTGATTTAAAAAGATCTTGTGCAAACTGGATATTTATTTATTTGTGTTTCTGATTTAAAAGGGGGCAGTGTTTTGCAAGCAGGGATATATGAGTCAGAGGAAACTTTTCCAGCATCCTGGTTTGGTTGAAAAAAAGGAAGAAAAGGGGATTAGCAATTGAACACCTGCTTGATGCCAGGCACTGCAACAGATACTTTTCAATATATTATTCTATTATCATATGCCATTTCATGATACATGTACATATATACACAAATATAGGAGGAAGGTACTATTACTATCCTGAGTTTAAATAAAAGGAAATTGAGTTTCTGAGAGAATTTAAATAAGTTCTCTGTGAGCATAGCTTATGAGTAGCAGACATAAGATTCCAGGCATGTCTGAGAACCATGGTTTCTCTGCTCTTTATGTTTCTCTCAGATGAGAACTTCATGTTGATGAAACCATAAGGTTGATCCTTACCTTGTGTTGGCTTAACTCTGGGCCAAAGCCTATTCTCTTCCACTGTCCAAACTCAGGCCAGAGCCTTATGTATCCAAAGTGCAGTTCAAAAAGACACCAAATAAGAATGTGTAAGCTAGATGAGAAGAAACCCATCCTGACCCCTGGGTGAAAAGGGGTAAACCTATACATTGATGATGTGTCATTAATGCCATTTTTGTTGTGTTGTGCCCAAAGGCTAGCAGGACTTGACCTTTGTCTTTCTATAAATCTAAGTTACTTTCTGTCCTTTAAATGATAGTGTATCATCCTTCATAATTTCAAAGAAGGCAATTATAAAGATCCCAGCAGTCTAGATCAGGAAAGAAACTAGCCAGATGCATTTCGATTAATCATAGCCTTCTTAGTAGAACTGGTTATCATCACTCAGTTATGTCCAGCTCTTTGCTACACATGGACTCCAGCACTCCAGGCCTCCCTGTCCTTCACCATCTCCCACAGTTTGCTCAAACTCATGTTCATTGAGTCGGTGATACCATCCAACCATCTTGTCCTCTGTCGTCCCGTTCTCCTCCTGCCTTCAATCTTTCCCAGCATCAGGGACTTTTTTGATGAGTCAGCTCTTTGCATCCAGTGGCCAAAATACTGGAGCTACAGCATCAGCCCTTCCAATGAATATTTAGGGTTGATTTCCTTTAGGATTGACTGGTTTGATCTCCTTGCAGTCCAAGAGACTCTCAAGAGTCTTCTCCAGCACCACAGTTTTCTTTAGTGCTCAGCCTTCTTTATGCCGACTCTCATATCCATTCATGACTACTGGAAAAACCATAGCTTTGACTATACAGACTTGTGTTGGCAAAGTGATGTCTCTGCTTTTTAATATGCTGTCTAGATTGGTCACAGCTTTTCTTACAAAGAGCAAGCATCTTTTAATTTCATGGCTGCAGTCACCATCTGCAGTGATTTTGGAGCCCAGGAAAATAAAGGCTGTCACTGTTTCCATTTATTTCCCATTTATTTGTCATGAAGTGATTGGACCAGATACCATGATCTTGGTTTTTGAATGTTGAATTTTAAGCCAGTTTTTTCACTCTTCTCTTTCACTTTCAACAAGAAGCTCTTTAGTTCCTCTTTACTCTCTGCCATAATGGTGGTTTATCTGTATATCTGAGGTTATTGATATTTCTCCCAGCAAACTTGATTCCAGCTTGTGCTTCATTCCAGCCTGACATTTCTCATGATGTACTCTTCATATAAGCTAAATAAGCAGGGTGACAATATACAGCCTCGATGTACTCCTTTCCCAATTTTGAACCAGTCACTTGTTCCATGTAAGGTTCTAACTGCCGCTTATTGGCCTGCATACAGGTTTCTCAGGAGGCAGGTAAGGTGATCTGGTGTTAATATCTCTTTAAGAATTTTTTGCACTTTCATATGATCCATAGTATCACAGGCTTTAGCATACTGGTTCCTCTGCCTTTCTAAATCTAGCATGTACATATGGAAGTTTTTGATTCACATACTGTTGAGGCCTAGCTTGAAGGAATTTGAGCATTACCTTGCTAGCATGGGAAATGAATACAATTGTGTGGTAGTTTGAACATTCTTTGGCATTGCCTTTCTTTGGGATCGGAATGCAGACTGACCTTTTCTCATCCTGTGGCTGCTGCTGAGTTTTCCAAATTTGCTGGCATATTGAGTGCAGCACTAAAGCATCATCTTTGAGAGTCTGAAGTAGCTCACCTGGAGTTCTATCACTCCCACTAGCTTTGTTTGCAGTGATGCTTCCTAAGGCCCACTTGACTTCACATTCCAGGATGTCTGGCTCTAGGTGAATGATCACACCATTGTGGTTATCTTGGTCATGAAGATCTTTTTGTATAGTTCTTCTGTATATTCTTGCCACCTCTTCTTAATATCTTCTGCTTCTGTTAGGTTAATACCATTTCTGTCCTTTATTGTGCCCATCTTTGCATGAAATGTTCCTTTGCTATCTCTAATTTTCTTGAGGAAATTTCTAGTCTTCCCCATTCTATTTTTTTCTCTATTTCTTTGCATTGTTCACTTAAGTTTTCTTATCTCTCCTTGCTATTCTTTGTGACTCTGCATTCAGATGGCTATGTCTTTCCTTTTCTCTTTTGCCTTTCACTTCTCTTCTTAGTAGAATAACCAGCCAAAATTGCTGACCTTACATGTCTGCTAATCAAATTTTAGTCTTCCCCATTCTATTTTTTTCTCTATTTCTTTGCATTGTTCACTTAAGTTTTCTTATCTCTCCTTGCTATTCTTTGTGACTCTGCATTCAGATGGCTATGTCTTTCCTTTTCTCTTTTGCCTTTCACTTCTCTTCTTAGTAGAATAACCAGCCAAAATTGCTGACCTTACATGTCTGCTAATCCACTACTGCCCTTTTACTAGGGATCTCAGTTGTGAGTTCTGAATTCCAGTCTCCATTACTCCCACTTCAGTGTAGAGAATGATGCTGATTGTATATGCTTATGCTGATAACTGGATACACATATGGCAATGATTAGAGCGATTAATTAATAACATAAACTGAAGGGGTTCTAGGGCTCCTCCAGGAGAGATTAAATGAATCTAAATCCCAACAAACAATATATTAGTTGTCTTCAATCCGTGCTGCAGCTTATATGGTCACTAAATTTGATCAACATATAAAATTTATTTTTTACAACTGAGTGAACACATTGTCAGCAATATCTGTGAAGCAGATCATGAGCGAGGTGGATTTTGACATAGTTTGTGGAATGAGGTACAACTTGATGCCAAATAATAGATAAGAGGTATAGCAAGAGGGCAGCCTGTAGTAAGGAGATATAGGAACTTTATTTTGTTAGTGTGTAAGACATTGTGATCACACAGTGCTAACACCCAGTCAAAGGTTCTTAAAAAAGGCTCTTACAGATTACGGGTGAATCCAGAAACCACCTCTAAGGAATTAGTTTTATTTATTTATCCCTCCATTGATTTAATTAGATTTTTCTAAGTGTGTACTATGTATGATGAACAGTTTTAGGAAACTACTTCAAAAGAGACTAGTCTCAGGTAGAAACAATACATGTATTAATGGCCATGGAGCTTAACCATGGCCTTGAATCAGACGTGAAGAGCATCATAATGCAGTGCCCTTTTCCAGTTCAACATGTGTTTACAGGACTCACTGGGGACCTTCAGTGTCTCATAACTTTTAATTGCCATTGAGCCTCTGGCAGTGTGGCTTACCCTAATGGACTGAAGATATATAAGATGCTTTCAGTTACCTCCAGAAAAGCGGCCTAGTCAATGACAAATCTTTTTTATTGGCTTTTACTAGGTCCTTCTCTGTGTCCTCAAAGCAGGGGAGGCTATTGGTAAGAGATCAGTGTGGGTTTTAGACAGTACTGACACATGCTTTTGAAAATGAATAGAGGGGGTGACTTCTTTTGATACCACTGAAAATCGCTTGCTCGTATCAAGCTGATATGGATCAGCCACAAGGGCTGTATTACTGATGAATGACACAAATGAATTTTCAGCAGCATCTAAGTCTATTGATTCTATCCCCTTTATATTTTGAAAGTGTTGTATGGCCAGTAGCCTGAAGCTTTACCGCAGGGTAAAGTCAGTCATAGAACTGACTACCTGAGAAAATGAATACATATCTGCTCACTTTACTGCTACAGGTATATTCATTTTCTAGGTCTGCCACAAGAAAATACCTAAAACTGGGTGGCTTAAACAACAGAAATTTATCATGGCATTTCTAGAGTCTAGAAGGAGATCACAGTGTCAACAGAACTGTTTCCTTCTGAGGGTTATGGAACTGTTGTATGTCTCTAAACTTGTTCCAGTGATTTTGTGGCAATGTTTGGTATCCCTTGGTTTAGGGTAGCATCACTCCAATCTCTGCCTTCATCTTCACATAGTATTCCCCTGGTGTGTATATCTAGAAGCTCCACCGTACTCCACCATGACCTCATCTTAATTAATTACATATGCAACAACCCTGTTTCCAAATAAGGTCATGTTCTGAGGTGCTAGGGGTTACAACATCAACATATAAACTTTAGGGAAATATAATTCAACCTTTAGAGATTCTCTGATGGCAGCTATGGTGTGTTCACTCACCTAGAGCCAGACATCCTAGAATCGGAAGTCAAATAGGCCTTAGGAAGCATTACTATGAACAAAGCTAATGGAGGTGATGGAATTCCAGCTAAGCTATTTCAAATCCTAAAAGATGATGCTGTTAAAGTGCTGCACTCTATATGCCAGCAAATTGGAAATCTCAGCAGTGGCCACAGGACTAGAAAAGGTCGGTTGTCATCCCAATCCCAAAGAAAGGCAATGCCAAAGAATGTTCAAACTATCACACAATTGTACCCATTTCCCACGCTACCAAGGTAATGCTCAAAATGCTACAAGGCTTCAACAGTATGTGAAATGAGAACTTCTAGATGTACAAGCTGTGTTTAGAAAAGGCAGAGGAACCAGAGATCAAATTGCCAACATCTGTTGGATCATAGAGAAAGCAAGGGAATTCCAGGAAAACATCTGCTTCTGCTTCAATGACTATGCTAAAGCCTTTGACTGTGTGGATCACACAAATTGTGAAACATTCTTAAAGAGATGGGAATACTAGGCCACCTTATCTGTCTCCTGAAACCTGTATGTGGGTCAAGAAACAACAGTTAGAACCACCCGTGGAACTAGTGGTTGAAAATTGAGAAAGGAGTAAATCAAGGCTATATATTATCACAATGTTTATTTAACTTCTATGAAGAGTGTGTGTGAAAGTCACTCAGTTGTGTCTGACTCTTTTCAACCCCATGGACTGTAGCCTGCCAGGCTACAGGAGTTCTCCATCTCGATGTCCACAGAATTCTCCAAGTCAGAACACTGGAGTGGGTAGTTGTTCCCTTCTCTAGGGGAACTTCCCAACCACCCAGGAATGGATAACAGGTCTCCTACATTGCAGGCAGATTCTTTATTGTCTGAGCCACCAGAGAAGCCCAAGAATACTGGAGCGGGTAGCCTATCCCTTCTCCAGCAGATCTTCCCACCCCAGGAATCAAACCAGGGTCTACTGCATTGCAGGCAGATCCTTTACCAGCTGAGCTACCAGGGAAGCCCTCTATGCAGAGTACATCATGAGAAATGCCAGGCTGGGTGAATCACAAGCTGGAATCAAGATTGTAGGAAGAAATATCAACAACCTCAGATATGCAGATGATACCACTCTAATCACAGAAAGTGAAGGGGAGTTAAAGAGCCTCTTGAAGAGGGTGAAAGACAAGAGTGAAAAGGTTGGCTTAACATGCAACATTCAAAAAACTAAGGTCATAGCATCTGGTCCCATAGCATCTCTTTATGGCAAGTAGAAGGGGAAAATGTGGAGGCAATGGTAGATTTTATCTGGGCTCTAAATTTACTGCAGATGGTGACTGTAGTCATGATATTAAAAGATGCTTGCTCCTTGGAAGAAAAGCTATGACAAACCTAGATGGCATAATTAAAAAGCAGAGACATCATTCTGCTGACAAAGATCCATATAGTCACAGCTATGGGTTTTTTGGTAGTCATATGTGGATGTGAGAGTTGAACCATAAAGAAGGCTGAGCACTGAAGAATTGATGCTTTCCAACTGTGGTGCTGGAGAAGACTCTTGAGAGTCCCTTGGATAGCAAAGAGATCAAACCAGTAAATGCCAGTGGAAATCAACCTTGAATATTCATTGGAAGGACTGATGCTGATGCTCCAATACTTTGGCCACCTGATGCGAACAACCAACTCATTGGAAAAGACCCTGATGCTGGGAAAAAATTGAAGGCAAAAGGAGAAAAGAATGGCAGAGACTGAGGTGGGGTTAGATAGCACCACTGACATAGTGGACATGAATCAGAACTCCAGGAGGTAGTGAGGGACAAGGAAACCCGTCATGCTAAATTTCATGGGATTGTGGAGTTGGACATGATTTATCGACTGAACAACAATGATGAATCAGGTGGTAAAGAATCTGCCAGCAATGCAAGAGATGCAAGAAATGTGAATTCAATCCCTGTGTCCAGAAGATCTCCTGGAGGAGGAAATGACAGCCAACTACAGTATTCTTGCCCAGAAAATCCCATGGACAGAGGAGCCTGGCAGACTCCAGTCCATAGAGTCATAAAGAGTTGGACATGACTGAGTGACTGTATGTAAGGAAATGGCAACCCACTCCAGTGTTCTTGCCTGGAGAATCTCAGGGATGGCAGAGCCCAATGGGCTGCCATCTGTGGGGTTGCACAGAGTTGGACACAGCTGAAGCGACTTAGCAGCAGCAGCAGCAGCATACACTATACACTTGATTCAACCTTTAATGATAGGGAAAGAATAGGCAGAACCTATAACCTAGTTCTAAGATCATAGCATCTGGTCGTATCACTTCATGGGAAATATGTGGGGAAACAATGGAAATCATGACAGACTTTATTTTCTGGGCTCCAAAATCACTGCAGATGGTGACTGCAGCCATAAAATTAAAAGGCACTTGCTCCTTGGAAGAAAAACTATGACAAACCTAGACAGCATATTCAAAAGCAGAGACATTACTTTGCCTACAAAGTTCTGTCTAGTCAAAGCCATGGCTTTCCAGTAGTCATGCACAGCTGCGAGAGTTGGACCATAAAGAAGGCTAAGCACCAAAGAACTGATGCTCTTGAACAGTGGTGTTGGAGAAGATTCCTGAGAGTCCCTTGATCTAGAAGATATCAAACCAGGCTATCCTAAGGAAATCAACTCTGAATATTCATTGGAAGAACTGATGCTGAAGATGAAGTTCCAATACTGTGGCCACCTGATGCAAAGAGCTGACTTATTAGAAAAGACCCTGATTCTGGGAAAGACTGAAGGCAGGAGAAGAAGGGGACAACAGAGGATGAGATGTTGGATGGCATCACCGACTCAATGGACATGAGTTGAGCAAACTCTGGAAGATGGAGAAAGTGAAAGTGAAAGTGAAGTTGCTCAGTCGTGTCCAACTCTCTGTGACCCCATGGACTGTAGCCTACCAGGCTCCTCCATCCATGGGATTCTCCAGGCAAGAATACTGGAGTGGGTTGCCATTTCCTTCTCCAGGGGGTCTTCCTATCCCAGGGATCGAACCTGGGTCTCCTGCATTGGAGGCAGACGCTTTAACCTCTGAGCCACCAGGGAAGCCAGGATGGGGAAACCTAGCATGCTGCAGTCCACGGTGTTACAAATAGACGTGACTGGGTGACTGAACAACAACAATATCTTGCTTCATGGAATGAATATAATTCAATATAAACCGTAGAGTAATCTCAGAGGCCACAGTGATGACTGGACTCCACAGACAAGGCTCACAAAATTTGCAAACCTGACTCAAAGTGTAAAAGGTACAAATCAACTTATTTACCTTTCCCAACTTGGCAACACTGTCTTGTGGCCATTTTACACAATCTGGGAGATCTGCTTATTCCGGTTTACTTGTAGAACAAGCTCTTGTTCAGTTGTGTCTCACTGTTTGCAACCCTATGGACTGCAGCCCTCCAGGCTGCTCTGTCCATGGGATTTTCCAGGCAAGAATACTGGAATAGATTGCCATTCCCTTTTCCAGATGACCTTCTCAACCTAGGAACTGAACTCCCTTCTCCTAAGTCTCCTGCATTGCAGGTGGATTCTTTACCATTGAGCCGCTGGAGAAGCCTCACTTGTGGAACACTTAACTAAACAGTAGATCATTAAGGTAGAGAAATTTGCTTTTGCAAAGCAATATTTACATTATATTCTATTTTTCATATTGTTTGCACAGACACATAGATAGAAAATACTTGTATATAATGAAACAAAACTATAGAAAATATTTGTAAGTCATTTCTCATAGAAAAATTTTATTATAATAATAATTATTAAACTCTAGAAAATCCAAAGAAGACACTAAAACTGTGAAATTGTATCTTATATCCTGTGGCAGTCCTCTTAGCAGTTCGGCTGAAATTGCCACTAGTCTCAAGCTATACTAACATTAATACCTGTGCATGCAAGATAAATATTCTACTTTTTCATACTTTTTTTCATTTTTGAACTTAGCAGCTGCTTCCCCTAAATCTTTGCCAGGTAAGACTCAAAGAGTTTTTATAATAGTCCAGGTGGAAGAGATAATAAGACCCATTTTAAGAGCTGAAACCTTGCTTATCATTGGAGCTCAGCCTAAAATCTGCTAGGCCATGTGGTTGTCAAGCAACCAGCTAATATCCTATAATGATCTACAAATTGATGCCTGTGCTGAATGAATGTTCTAGTCCAAACCCAAAGCTTTACACAGTTAATTGAAAGCTAATGTCCTCATTAGCGGCTGTTAGAGAGGCTCAACAAGTGCAGTTTGCATGTGCTAAGCGTTGAATATTTATTAGACATGTTGTTTAATATCAAGTAGGAGGAACTGGACAGTCCATCTGTTGGTAACTATAAGAATAAAATGATTGTTTGGAACTGCTCAAGCCATAAATATGTTCCGGAGAGCTGCTGCCCACCCTACGGTTCACCACAACTGGTTAATCCACAGCACATCTTCCTGGTTCCTGACTCTTATTCTCTTTTAGCAGGGTCTCAAGATTACCAAGTCCAGACTACTTCCAACCCAGTAGGCAGTGCTCAGACCTCTTATTATAGTTCCTGTCAATCATCTACAGTACATCCTAAATTAGGTGGAAAAAAGGAAATCTCTGTAGTTGATGTCTATAAGGCCCTTTTGGTTGATATTAAATAAGAGTAAATTTAAAATACATTGATGTTTAAAAAAAATTCTATTTTTCTTAATTGCTTCTCACACAACTAACCCGCATTTTTAGGATTCATCCTGACATGTTCTTCCTTTGACTGGTTGGTTATCTTTTTTTTAGAAATTTATTTTTAAGAGACAGCTACTTTAAGAAGAGTCCTCTAAAAAATGTTAAGTGATTGGTACATGCTAAATTATTCAATTGATATACTGATCAGCTCTTATGAATTTAGGATTATGTTAGATTCTGTAAAGGATAAAAGAGAAATAGACCATGTAATCCTTTTCCCTCACTGACATGAAACCACCTTCTTTTTAAGTGTCACGAACCACTTTAAAAAAAAAAATTAAAGCAGGACTCACAATAATTTCCCTTTTCTACCCAATTCCTTCCACAGTGTTCCCGCAGAACTCACTTTTATTGCCACCCCATAACGTGTGCCGTGTGCTTTGCTGTTGGACTCTGAGACCTCAAGGACTGTAGCCCCCCAGGCTCCTCTCTCCATGGGAATTCTCTAGGCAGGAATACTAGATTGGGTTGCCTCCCAATCCAGGGACCGAATCCAGGTCTCTGACATTGCAGGTATATTCTTTACTCTCTGGGCTCCTCATAATAGCCTAACTTAATTCTGTCTGCTCTAATATCGTTTCTTTAGGCCAAGGGCAATATCTTCCTCTTTGTACCAGTGGATCTAGCATGAGTGAACACATGTGCAGAACATAGCAGGTGTTCAATGAGTACTTGATGAATGAATGAATAATTGAATAATTATTTTATACTCTTCTAGTACCTGGGTCTACTAACATATCTTTGATGCTTCTGGATATGCTTAAGGACATTTCTATGGCCTCTAAAGAGAAAATTCTAGGTGAAATTAAAGCCCTAGGTTGGTGTCAAAATTGTGCCTTATGAGTAACCTCAATCAATCAACTTAGATATAAAGCCAGTCCATTAACAAAGACAAATATCTTTTTGGTAGCTTTATTAGAAATATCCAACTATCCTTCTGAGATGATATAAATATTCTATATCCAAGCAATAAAATCCAATACCCACTAGCCATACGTGGTTGATATGACTGGGGAACTGCATGTTTTATTTTTCTTTATTGCAATTAAATTAAATAGCCACATTTATTAGACAGTTCTATATGGTTCCAGATATTAATGGACTTCAGTGTTTTGCTATTAAATGCATGCCGATGCGCTGCCATAGGTAGTAATTTAGCTTCCTGACTTGTAAAGGTCCATATTTCTAGCACACTTCTTTGTCTAATGAAGTCTAGATTTATTATAGGAAACTTCCATTCTGTAGCCATAATGTAGCACAACATTTACCAATTTTCTTAACTGCCTGATGTCACTGAATAGCACCCTGATTTGATAGCAGCTTCCCTGAGTCAGGAAGATCCCCTGGAGAAGGGAATGGCAACCCACTCCAGTATTCTTGCCTGGAGAATTCCATGGACAGAGGAGCCTGGTAGCATATAGTCCACGGGGTCGCAAAGAGTCAGACACCACTAAGACTTTCAGAAAACAAAGAAAAAAAAGAAAACTACCATTTCTCAAAACAACTTTTTTTTTTAATTT
>SJYC01077918.1:0-14753 GCA_006408675.1 Madoqua kirkii | reverse complement strand
AACTTGTGACTAGTTGTTTCTAAAAATATGTTACAATACATACCACATTCTTGAATAAAGATTTGATTTATCTTTGAAAAACAATGTTTTAAAACCCATTTATGCCTCAAATATTAGTGCTTTTTAAACTTCAAGCTAATTCAAAGTTTCATTAAATGTTCTAGCTTTTTAACACTGAATTTGGGAAGCATTAGTGTTATTTTCTGCCTTTCTCTCTGTAATTTTTAACCTCAAGTTTCTCTCTGTTTTCACACCTGGCTCCTTCACTGAGTCCTTTAAATCCCTTCATCTCAGAGAGATACTTTTGCCATTGATTCATTAACTAATTAGAACCTTGTTCTTTGTCTTTAAACTGATAATTCTTTTACTCTTAAAAATAATGAAATTTTAAATTCACATAGTTTCCAATTAATTTTCTACTTCATCTCAGTAGCCCTCAATTTTTAAAAATAGATATTCCTTTAAAAGTCCTTTCATAGAAAGTATTGTAGGGTAAAAATATACACTTTGAAAATTCAGAAAGAAAAAAATTATTTCACTAAAATGATAATTTGCTGAGCCAAACAAGAAAATTATTTTTAGGTACGCAAGAGCTGAGGGGCAAGTGTCTCTGTGGCTATTTTAACATATTTCCTATGCTAAATCCAAGTCCTAGATGTTACACCAGGCACAGAAGCTGTGCTCTCCTAGATAAAGGAATGATAACATTCGTAATAAAATAATAATGTACCCCTGTGTGTCAAGCTGTCTCTCTTTCTCACTCCCTCTCTCTCTCCCTCACACACACACCCCATGCCCCACCATGGGACATCATTACTGTCATTTCTCGAAGAACAGAAAACAGAATCCAGCAGCCACAGCCAGTAACCCTTAGTGGTAGAAGTAACCTCCATAGCTTTTACTGACTCTCCCAATCTCTCCTTGAAATAACTGCCTAGAATTCAGAAGACATCAAACTTCCAGACTTCCAGCTAGCCAGATAAATAATATTTATTCAGTTTCCTCACATATATTGGTACTATTCTTGGTACAGAGGAAGTCTATGAACTGTAGATCCTTTTTTTTTTACATTTATGTATATTATCCTGAAAGTTATTTTTTTTTTAACAGTTCTGTGGAGATATAATTCACATACAATAAAATTCACTATTTAAACACTTAAAGTACAAAATTCTTGTGGTTTTATTATTTTCACAGAACTATACAATCCTCACCACACACAATCTAACCCCAGAACATTTTCATTAGCCCCCAGAGAAACTTCTTCCCGGTTAACAATCACCCATTTACCCCCAGCTCCAGTCCTTGGCAACCACTAATTTATCTTCTTTTTCTACAAATTTGCCTCCTTGGGAAATATCATATAAATGGAATCATACAATATGCAATCTTTTGTGATTGGCTTCTTTCACTTAGTATAATATTTTCAAGGTTTATTCATATTGTGGCATGTAACAAGCAATGGCAACCCACTCCAGTACCCTTGCCTGGAAAATCCCATGAACAGAGGAGCCTGGTAAGCTGCAGTCCATGGGGTCGCTAGGAGTCGGACACGAGTGAGCGACTTCACTTTCACTTTTCACTTTCGTGCATTGGAGAAGGGAATGGCACCCCACTCCAGTGTCCTTGCCTGGAGAATCCCAGGGGCAGGGCAGCCTGGTGGGCTGCCGTCTATGGGGTCACACAGAATCGGACACGACTGAAGTGACTTAGCAGCATGTAACAAAGATTCATTCCTTTCTGACTGTCAGTATTCCATTACATGAACATACTCCATTTTATTTATCCAATAATCAGTAGATGGATGTTTGGGTTGTTTCCACTTTGGGGCTATTATACATAAGCCACTATGAACACTCATATATAAGAATTTTGTGTGAGCATATATTTTCATTTCTCTGGGTTTAGACTTAGGTGTAGAATTGTTGAGTTATATGGTAAATCTGGTGTAGAACTGCTGAGTCATATGGTAAATTTATCTTTAACATTTTAAGGAACTGCCAAAGCTGTTTCCCAAATGCGTTATTTTATACTCACACCAGCAATGTGTGACAGTTCGAATTTCTCCATATCCAGCAGGATTCATCCTTACATCTTATCACATGAAACAGTTTAATAAAGAGGAATTTCACACAGACATAAAATTCAAGGATGCTTTTCCAAAGATTAATCTGTAGTACTACTGAATTATCCAGAATGGAAAAGGAAGAGTTCAATAGAACTAATATTGGTCAATTTGAGTCCTGGCTTGAAAAATACCTCATTTAATAAAATAACTATTTTAGAGGTTCTGCCTCAAGTGTAGACTCTAATCAATTAGAAGTACTTGTTCAATTGAATTTCTCACTTCAATCATTGCATATGATTTCTTTTTGCTTAGTTAAGGACTTTAGCTCTGGGTCCCAGACAAAGTTTGATCATGCCAACCATATATAAAGTGCCTTACAGAGGTCTGAGATAGAAAATACCCAGAATGTATATAACTGTTATTATCTTCATAGTTACTGATATTTTAAATATATCTACCAAAACAAGTACTCATTAACCATGCTGAAAGTTTAAATTTTGTTATGACCCAACATCAAGTTGGCCTTTCTATCTACATTTTCTAAATGGTAGAAATTTCAAAAGATATTCTTCATGTCTCCCTACAAAAACAAATGAAAATCATCTCCAGGCAAAATGGCTTTTATACATTCTAAGCTTATATAACCTCTAAAACTTTGACTTGAAAAATGTTTAATTTGGATGATATAGCATATTCCATAGTGTCTAGCAAAGTACTAGACACATATTGGAAACTTAGTAAGTACTTAGTGAGGGAAGAAAAAAGGGAGGAGAAAAGGGGGGGAAGAAAAGGGAAATAAGGAAGAAAGAAGAGGTGGAAAGAAGTAAGAAATTTAAGGATGCCCCTGTGATATAGAAAAGTGGGTATTCACTAGAATATAACAATATCCAGAGATCAAGGGTCTGCACAAATTATGAACCTCCATAACATGCTGTATAATACCACAATATGTGAAACTTCATTAGTACTTGCCTATATATGAAAAGAGATGATTATAACTGAGTTTAAGTAACCTGGTAGATACCTGTCTCTAGTGGCTAGATAAAAACCTGGGGTCGCCTAGAGGAATGGGATGTATTATCATGAGGCCCATCAGGAAAGTTTAGAGGAGAAGATAGCTTTACAGGAGGGCACCAGAGGTAAACAAATCAGTTTAAGAAGGCATTAATGCTGAATAGGTTAAAAGAGAGACAGGTATAAAACGTATAACTCAGTAAGCTGTAGAAAAATATGACTTTGCAAACTAATTGGGAATTCTCTGATACAGATGTCAGAGGTCCCCACAGTCATCACCTTCAGTCACAGGAAACTTCTCACCACTAAGTTTATCCTGTGTGAAGGGAGAAGAACACACAAAGTAGGGGCACAATGACTCAGGAGTCAAGCACGTAAGAGGAGAAATCAGCTCCTCCAAATACCAGAATACAGAAAGAGATCAATGGCGAGAGTGACAGAAGAAGCCTCCCCACCAGAGACCAAAGGTCCACATCCTTTAACCCAGTCTTCTGTCAACCGTCCTTCATCTAGAGTGCAGACTGGAAATAATTCAATCAGTTCATTTGTGTGAAATACAATATTTACTCCCGTAAGTATATTTGGGTTTTATTTAGGATCAGTTCCTTCCGGTCAAACAAATGATGCTGTGTTAGTACTCACCCAAGTGTCAGTGAGGGTCAGATGAGGGGATGCATTTTGAATAGTCAGGGAAAAGGGGTGTGGAGAAGGAAGCAGAGAGGATCTCAGTAGCTCCTCAGAGCATACACCATAGTTAACACCTTCCCTTCCTTCGGCAGAGTAATTGCTACATATCTTATGGGGGGAGGGGGCAGAATGATACATACCAAGTAGATATCGAAGCTATCACTTACTGCTCTGGAGATGTAGTCTGATTTCAAAGGGTCAAGAAAACGTGAGGAAGTATAGAATACAGGCAGTTAGACTGGGGAAGAGTTCATGGTGTCAACTTCAGTTTCTGGAATCAAGGTCAAGAGACATGGATTTGAGTTCGACAATGACAAAAAGTTTGTGTAATTTACTTTCTCTTTCTCTCTTTTTTTTCATTATCTGTAATGTTAAGGCATCATTTAAAAAAAGACAAAATCATATTCCTTGTACAGATGTAGAATCAACACAGGCCAAGATTTTGATGAGGGAACCAAGAACAACTGGTTCAAAACAAAATGCAAGGTGCCACATAATTGGAGTCAGGTAACAAATGCTGAATTTACAAATGAAAGCTAGTAAATTAGTAAAACTATAAACTAGTAAAACTAATCTATATCCATAGAGTGAAAACTAACTGGACTCTACCAGATGCATTTCTATAAATAGCCATTATTTGCACTACTATCAGTTTTTTATAAATTAACTTTTATCTTGGTAAAGTTATAAAATATTCTCATCAAAGAATCAAATAGGACACTCATCAAATTTTAGTCTTTCACAATTTTTCCTTAAAACAGATTAGATGATCTATTGGGCTCTTTCTAATTCTAATATATTCAATTCGTTTCCACAGTCAGTAAAGGGAGTAATAGAATAAGCAAAAGGATAAGAAAACCAATGAGTAAAGAAGTGTGAAAAAACTTAATTTCCACACTGCTAACCTGGTCTCATCACCAATAACTTTCCATCTGTCTGTCTTACATTCTGGAATTGTGTGCTTATTATTAATAGGTACCATACTAGTTTAAAGAGAAAGGAGGAAAATCATAAATCACAAGAGACTTTAAACTTATACTCATGGATAAATGGCAAAGCCTTCATTGCACATTCGCTAGGTGCCAATGAAATACCACGATCCTTGGTTGAAGTAAAATTTGTTCTTGGTTAGACTGACAAGGGTAACTAATGCTTCTATGGAAAAGCCCTGAGGCCGGTTATTTTATGTCACATGAAAAAAGATCCCCTATTCACTCCTCCCTCGTCTGCAGTTAATACTGAGTTATGAATCACACAGAGACAGCCCTGCAAAGACAAGCAAAGTGGGGGGCCTGCAACAAAGCACGTATCCAGGACTGTGAGAGACAGCACGTTCACCTCCCCAGAGCAGAGCCTGGGAGGCCTTGACGCACCGGTTACAGGCCAAGAGGACACCCAGGGCTCTTCCCAGGCTACTGATGGTATTAGCTTTGGGGTCATTCGGCCAGGTTTACCTCTCTCCCTCACACACATCCTTTCTTCTTTTCTCTCTCTCGTCAGGGCATGTCATTTAGTAGCAGGCCACACAATTAGGTGTTTTATTTTTGTTTTTTTTACCATAACAACCATTATCTCAAGGTCTATTGAAGAGAAAAATTATCTTGGTAACTAAATAGCAAAAAAGTGGTAGTAATTTCAGAGGAATTTGTGTTTAAAAGAGGAAGTTTAAACAACTTTTGAATAGGGGAACTTTCTTGATCAGTAGGTTTCACAGATGAGGAAGTGGGCTCCAAAGTGGTCAGGAATTAACCCAGTTAGTAGAGGATGCAGGTGAGATTTGTCTTTCTACAAAATCGTATCCAATTTTATTGCCTAGCAATGCTGACCAAAAGGAAAGAGTTTCTTACAGAGGGAATTCCTGATAATGAGAATAATGAAATTACAGAGTTGTGAGGTCTTACAGAGAACTCCCAGACTTCACTGTGTTCATTTACTCACTCAAAACCTTATTGCCCAGAAAAAACTCTGGCAAAAGGAAACCTGGCTTTCTTCTCTTTGTTAAGGTGGGCTCATTGAGGGGAAAAAACATAGAGCAGCGATCAGGAAGCAGAGGAGCATCAGTTCTGTGAGCTCCTCAGGTCTTCAGTTTCTCCCTGCACCCATATGCAGGTCTGTCCTTACACAGCCTGGACAGAGTGTCTGGTCATGCTCAGAACAGGAGAGCATAGAATAACTCACCAGTTAGTTCTTTGACGGATGTAGAATCACTCTGAACCTGCCCACGAGTGTGGTTGGGGTCAGTAGGGATTGAGGGATGAAGCTACATGAAAAGTGAAAGTGAAAGCTGCTTAGTCGTGTCTGACTCTGAAACCCCGTGGACTGTAGCCCACCAGGCTCCTCTGTCCATGGAATTCTCCAGGCAAGAATGCTGGAATGGGTTGCCATGCCCTCCACCAGGAGATCTTCCCAACCCAGGGAAAGGAAACCTGGCTTTCTTCTCTTTGTTAAGGTGGGCTCATTGAGGGGAAAAAACATAGAGCAGCGATCAGGAAGCAGAGGAGCATCAGTTCTGTGAGCTCCTCAGGTCTTCAGTTTCTCCCTGCACCCATATGCAGGTCTGTCCTTACACAGCCTGGACAGAGTGTCTGGTCATGCTCAGAACAGGAGAGCATAGAATAACTCACCAGTTAGTTCTTTGATGGATGTAGAATCACTCAACCTGCCCACGAGTGTGGTTGGGGTCAGTAGGGATTGAGGGATGAAGCTACATGAAAAGTGAAAGTGAAAGCTGCTTAGTCGTGTCTGACTCTTTGAAACCCCGTGGACTGTAGCCCACCAGGCTCCTCTGTCCATGGAATTCTCCAGGCAAGAATGCTGGAATGGGTTGCCATGCCCTCCACCAGGAGATCTTCCCAACCCAGGGATCAAACCCAGGTCTCCCGCATTGCAGGCAGATTTTTTACCAGCTAAGTCACCAGGGAGCCCTTCACACAATTAGTGCTATGACTGAAAGGAACAATTACATGGAGCTCATATAAGAATTATTTAAATTAGAAATTTTAAATTTTTTAACATTTATTGAACACATCCTCTATGTCAGACATGCTATGTTCATTATGTCATTTGATCCACTCAAAAGCCCAGGATGTAGGCCCTGATGCTATCTCATGTTATAAGTGAAGATGGTAATTAACTTGTGTGAAGTCCCATAGTTAACAAACAGCAAAACCAGGCTTCAAACCTGGGTCTGACTGATACCAGGTTCCCATCTTAAGCATTGCACACAGAGCTTCATGAGGCTTCCCTGGGGGCTCAGATGGGAAACAAACTCCCTGCAATGCAGGAGACCTGGGTTTGGTCCCTGGGTTGGGAAGATCTCCTGGTGGAGGGCATGGCAACCCATTCCAGCATTCTTGCCTGGAGAATTCCATGGACAGAGGAGCCTGGTGGGCTACAGTCCACGGGGTTTCAAAGAGTCAGACACGACTAAGCAGCTTTCACTTTCACTTTTCATGTAGCTTCATCCCTCAATCCCTACTGACCCCAACCACACTCGTGGGCAGGTTGAGTGATTCTACATCCATCAAAGAACTAACTGGTGAGTTATTCTATGCTCTCCTGTTCTGAGCATGACCAGACACTCTGTCCAGGCTGTGTAAGGACAGACCTGCATATGGGTGCAGGGAGAAACTGAAGACCTGAGGAGCTCACAGAACTGATGCTCCTCTGCTTCCTGATCGCTGCTCTATGTTTTTTCCCCTCAATGAGCCCACCTTAACAAAGAGAAGAAAGCCAGGTTTCCTATTTACCAGAGTTTACGTTTTCCTTGAGCAGAGTAAATGAACACAGTGAAGTCTGGGAGTTCTCTGTAAGACCTCACAACTCTGTAATTTCATTATTCTCATTATCAGGAATTCCCTCTGTAAGAAACTCTTTCCTTTTGGTCAGGATTGCTAGGCAATAAAATTGGATACGATTTTATAGAAAGACAAATCTCACCTGCATCCTCTACTAATTAGGCTAATTCCTGACCACTTTGGAGCCCACTTCCTCATCTGTGAAACCTACTGATTGTTCAAGAAAGTTCCCCTATTCAAAAGTTGTTTAAACTTCCTCTTTTAAACGCAAATTCCTCTGAAATTACTACCACTTTTTTGCTATTTAGTTACCAAGATAATTTTTCTCTTCAATAGACCTTGAGATAATGGTTGTTATGGTATCAAAGAACTAACTGGTGAGTTATTCTATGCTCTCCTGTTCTGAGCATGACCAGACACTCTGTCCAGGCTGTGTAAGGACAGACCTGCATATGGGTGCAGGGAGAAACTGAAGACCTGAGGAGCTCACAGAACTGATGCTCCTCTGCTTCCTGATCGCTGCTCTATGTTTTTTCCCCTCAATGAGCCCACCTTAACAAAGAGAAGAAAGCCAGGTTTCCTATTTACCAGAGTTTATGTTTTCCTTGAGCAGAGTAAATGAACACAGTGAAGTCTGGGAGTTCTCTGTAAGACCTCACAACTCTGTAATTTCATTATTCTCATTATCAGGAATTCCCTCTGTAAGAAACTCTTTCCTTTTGGTCAGGATTGCTAGGCAATAAAATTGGATACGATTTTATAGAAAGACAAATCTCACCTGCATCCTCTACTAATTAGGCTAATTCCTGACCACTTTGGAGCCCACTTCCTCATCTGTGAAACCTACTGATTGTTCAAGAAAGTTCCCCTATTCAAAAGTTGTTTAAACTTCCTCTTTTAAACGCAAATTCCTCTGAAATTACTACCACTTTTTTGCTATTTAGTTACCAAGATAATTTTTCTCTTCAATAGACCTTGAGATAATGGTTGTTATGGTTAAAAAAAAAAGAAAAGAAAAAAGTGACTCAAAAATTGAAAGAAGGAACATTGAAGAGAGAAGTGGAAAAATACCAAATCACTACCCCTAAAATCATAAAAAGCAACCTCAAGAGAAGAAATGATTCAAAACCTGTATCACAGGGAGTAAAGAGAGGAGGTGAAGAAATGGACATTAATACAAGGGATTGATAACGTGAAGGACACTAAAGTGTCATATGTTTATTGCCTTGGCAAAAATCTCTTTTCAATCTGCAATATCACCTTCAGGTTTTATACACATCTTCAATACAGCAGACTTTTGGGACCGTGCAGACCCTGAGGACAGCATTACATTAAAAAGTATCTTTATGACTGTATCTTTAAACAATATATGCTGCATTTATTTTTCACTTTGTTTTTCACTTACAAAAAATATATCTGGCATAACCAACTAGCAGAATACAGCTGTGAGTCAAAAGACTAACTACCAGTCCAGAAAGATTACTGAGGCCAAAAAAGCAATATAGGAATAGTCATCTATCATTGCCCCTTCCAGCCCGCTATGTCACCAGCATCACTCCCACACACACATACTCATGTCCAGTATTTTTTAACTTAACGAAGGAATGGAAGGCGTAACTAAGCTCTGTTTATGCCTGTGTATGATTACTTCTGTTAATTAAGACTAGTGTTTTGCATTGTTGGACTCCCAAGGATTCCCCAGGACCCAACCTGTCACTAGTTCTGTATCATTTCTTTTTTACAGCTCAGTGTCTTTTCTCTCTAATGCCCATGTTGGAAAGAAATTTTAAAATAATTATAATTGATGGGTCTATTTTGTTTGTGCTTCAAAGAGCTAACAGGAACAGAGCCCAAAGAAGAAGAATGTTACCAGGATGATTCCACATTTAACTAAGAGATTCTTGGACTCTCAATTGAAGGGGGGGAAAAAAATGGCCTAAACGTCACAATGAATATTTATTGAGCACTCACAGGTATGTTAATGGCAGTCACAATTTCAGACAGTAGCAAAGGCATTTTTTTTATTGAAAGGACACAGGAGTAGAAGTTGAAAGACAAGGGATTCTGGTTGAGAATCTGAAAACATTCCCTTTAATGCCCTCTGAGTTCTCCCCTCTGAAGAGGGTTTTCCTGGCAGCCTTAAAGGGTTATGTAAGAATCAAGAGAGATAATATATAGAAAAGCACTTGATAATCTGCTAAGTATTATATAAATATATATTAAGCTGCACATAAGATCATTATATTAAAAGACAAACACACCTTGGAAATTTAATGAAATCAAGGTGAATACTACTATTGCAAATAATTCCTCTCATCTTACAAAATGTACAACAGTAGTAGGGACAAAATAAATGTTTAAACAATGTTTCAGGACCTGGGTGGTCAGTAGCGCTCACTCACTAGCAAAGCATCTCACTATTCTACCTCAGTCTACCAGTATACATGACTCCAATTTATGTCTTTGCAAAAGTAAAATATATATAATTTTTCAGTATTGCTTATGAACATCAGAAATTGCAGTGTCAAACCCACCTATGCCAAAGACTGAAGTATGTTTCATCCTTTGACACACAGATGCGGTGTTTCTAACGACAGGTATGGTTATCATATAATGCCAAAACATTTCTCAAATTACTTCCACCCAGTCTAACCCTTACTGTCCATCTCGCAAGTCAGGAATAGTGTGAGATTACCTGGGGAATAGGGACTATTTCCCACCCACTTCCAAACTTCTAAGGCAGGAAAGATACATATTCAACTTATTGGAAACATTTCAAAAGTTTTGAAAATAGATAAAACTATATAGACTGTGGTTAAATGCTACGACAGGTATGGTTATAATATAATGCCAAAACATTTCTCAAATTACTTCCACCCAGTCTAACCCTTACTGTCCATCTCGCAAGTCAGGAATAGTGTGAGATTACCTGGGGAATAGGGACTATTTCCCACCCACTTCCAAACTTCTAAGGCAGGAAAGATACATATTCAACTTATTGGAAACATTTCAAAAGTTTTGAAAATAGATAAAACTATATAGACTGTGGTTAAATGCTCTCTGATTCCTAGCAACCCCATGGCCTGCAGCCTATCAGGCTCCTCCGTCCATGGGATTTTCCAGGCAAGAGTACTGGAGTTGGGTGCCATTGCCTTCTCCAAAGATAGCCTGCTGCTGCTAAGTTACTTCAGTCATGTCCAACTCTGTGCGACCCCATAGACGGCAGCCCACCAGGCTACCCATCCCTGGGATTCCCCAGGCAAGTACACTGGAGTGGGTTGCCATTTCCTTCTCCAAAGAATGAAAGTGAAAAGTGAAAGTGAAGTTGCTCAGTCGTGTCTGATTCCTAGCAACCCCATAGACTGCAGCCTACCAGGCTCCTCCATCCATGGAATTTGCCAGGCAATAGTACTAGAGTGGGTTGCCATTGCCTTCTCCAAAGATAGCCTAGTATGTGTCTAATTAAAAATTTGAATATTTTAATGTAACTTAAACAATATAACATTTTAATTACTTTATTTCTATTTGGGTGACATTTTTTGTGCTGTCTACACAAAATTCATTGATAACTGGCAACACTGAATCATTTTGCCTCACTAGGCATAAATTCCCACTGGGGTAGCTGCATAGTTCACAATGATTAGTATTTCTCTGTTCACTATTTCCAATACAGAGGAGTGGGTTTCATAAACTATGTCTGTACTATGAGACCCTACCCCTGGTTGTATTTGACTGATTGAGGATGCACTCTCATCTCCAAATTTTCTTCTAGGATTTTACCATACTTTTGTACTAAAAGGCACAATTACTTTGGTTCATTGAAGAACTGGTCTGCTAAATGAGTTCTCTAGTACTTTCCCAGAGCCCATTACTAATGGCTGGTTGCCCAATTCTTCCTTGGAATCTGTAAGACAGCCTGCTGCTGCTGCTGCTAAGTTGCTTCAGTTGTGTCCGACTCTGTGTGACCCCATAGATGGCAGCCCACCAGGCTCCCTTGTCCCTGGGATTCTCCAGGCAAGAACACTGGAGTGGGTTGCCATTTCCCTCTCCAATGCATGAAAGTGAAGAGTGAAAGTGAAGTCACTCAGTCGTGTCTGATTCCTAGCAACCCCATGGCCTGCAGCCTATCAGGCTCCTCCGTCCATGGGATTTTCCAGGCAAGAGTACTGGAGTTGGGTGCCATTGCCTTCTCCAAAGATAGCCTGCTGCTGCTAAGTTACTTCAGTCATGTCCAACTCTGTGCGACCCCATAGACGGCAGCCCACCAGGCTACCCATCCCTGGGATTCCCCAGGCAAGTACACTGGAGTGGGTTGCCATTTCCTTCTCCAAAGAATGAAAGTGAAAAGTGAAAGTGAAGTCGCTCAGTCGTGTCTGATTCCTAGCAACCCCATAGACTGCAGCCTACCAGGCTCCTCCATCCATGGAATTTGCCAGGCAATAGTACTAGAGTGGGTTGCCATTGCCTTCTCCAAAGATAGCCTAGTATGTGTCTAATTAATTATTTTTTAGCCTAAGTTATTTAGAATTCATACAGCTATTTGCAGTCAAAAGAATTTTAATAAAGCAGCTGTTATACAAGTTTATCTTTCCTTTGTTTATTGTAGTAGGCAGAATTCTAAAACAGCCCCCCAAATTCCACAACCTGGTGTGTACTCCCTGTATAATTCCTTCCCCTTGAGCAGATGCAGAACCTATGAATATGACAAGATAAAGATACCACTCCTATACTTAAGTTACTAATGACTGAGTGAGTGAAAGTTGCTCAGTTGTGTGAGACTCTTTGCAATTCCATGGACTAAAGAGTCCATGGAATTCTCCAGGCCAGCATACCAGAATGTGTGGCCTTTCTCTTCTCCAAAGGATCCTCCCAACCCAGGGATTGAACTCAGGTCTCCTGCACGGCAGGCAGATTCCTTACCAGTTGAGCCACAAGGGAAGCCCAAGAATACTGGAGTGGGTAGCCTATCCCTTCTTCAGGAGATCTTCCCAACCCAGGAATCAAACCGGTGTCTCCTGCATTGCAGGCTGATTCTTAACCAACTGGGCTATCAGGGAAGCCCTAAGTTACTAATAAGATGACTTTAATAAAAAAAAAAAAAATGAGATTATGGGTGGGCCTGACCCAATTAGGTGAACTCTTAAAGGAGAGTGGGTCCTTTTTGAAGTTACAGAGATTTTAAGCACTTATGAAAGAGATTGTGTGACAAGTAATTGTGTGTGGCCTCTAAGATCTCAAAGTGTACCCTGCCTAAGAGCCAACAAGAGTGAGGGTCTCAGTCTTACAACCATAAGGAACCACAAGGTTGAATTCTGCAAACAACCACATGATCTTGAAAGAACACTCTTACCTCCAGGAAGGAATGCAAAAATTAAAACCCTGATCTTTTCCTCACAAGACTGACAAAAGACCTAACTAACTTATGCCTAGACTGCTGACCCACAGAAACTGAAAGATTATAAATTATTTTGTTTGTAAGCCACTGAATTTGTTGGAATTTGTTACATAGCAATAGAAACCAAATACAGTTATCCATTATTTTGCCTGACATGATCTGTGACTCTTTTCTGTCTCTGCAGTTATTTGAAAATTGCCACTTTCCCATGGTTATACCACTGGGACACTATCTTACTTTCTACTCCTTCTCTTCTTCCCTTCCACACCTCTGCCCATATGTGGTTCAGCATTCCTGAGAGTTTGAACCAATCAGCCAAGGTTAGGTGGGTGGTAGTTTAGTTGTTAAGTCCTGTCCAGCTCTTGCGACTCCATGGGGATAGCCCACTGGGCTTCTCTGTCCATGGGAATTCCTAGGCAAGAATACTGGAATGGATTGCCATTTCCTTCTCTAGGGGATCTTCCCAACCCAGAAATCGAATCCACATCTCCTGCATTGCACGTGGATTCTTTACTGACTGATCCACCAGGGAAGCCCCAGTCAAGGTTGCTGCTGCTGCTAAGTCACTTCAGTCGTGTCTGACTCTGTGCGACCCCATAGACGTCTTAGGAGGATTGATGAACTATGGTTCAGAACCTTGGAGAGCAGTCCCGGTACTGCCTGCCAATCCCTTCCTCCATACCTGTGCTCTCCACCAGACTATTTAGCCATGGCTCCCTCAAGAAAATGAATTCTGTTGTACTCTCGGTACTCTTCCTATTCTACAGTATCTGTAGAGAATATCTACAGACAGTAACCAATAGAGGAATAACATTGCTACATGCATCAATGTCTGCTTCCGTCCATAATTTAGACTTTGCCAGAAAACTTTCTATACTACTGCAGTCTGCACTGACATTTCCCATACTTACCTTTTACAGTATGGGTATGCATTATACAACTTGTATAAATTATCTTAATCCTCTCCCTCAATCTAATGTTCTCTTTTCTTACATGGTTACAACTAATTCCTTCAGGGAATGAATCATATTTTGTACATTTCTATAGCCTTAAGTACAAATCTCTAAGCCTTTATTGATTAATGGGAGCCATACACAATAACATTAACTTTAGTTATACTTTTAGTTTAACTAAAAATTTGATGAGGAAGGATTTCTACCCCCCTGGTGTATACTCCCTTTATAACTCCCTTTCCTTGAGTGTGGGCAGAACCTGTGACTATGATGGGACTTAAAATATCAAACTGCAATTTTGTGGCCAATTTCTTCATTAAATTCTATCTTAGACCCTGGTCTAAAAAGATAAGGACTGGATCTGAGGAACTGAGGAAGAAACTCACAGACACTGGCCAATCCCATGTCCAAACTTCCTCAAACCTCAAAATGATAGGAGAACCACAAAGAGTTACATCAGAGTGAACAAAGCACCTTGGGTCCCTTTCTGTTTATTGGAGGCAGGGTATCTACAGTGGTGCTGCTGGAGAAAGGAACCAGCTAGATTAGAGAATCTGAAAAGGAGTTTCCCAAGATTTTTTTCTACCCTCTGTGGGTGTGGCCATGAAGGTGTCCAGATATAACTTATGCTTCCATATAGAGGAAAAGTATGCTCCTTAGCATAGGGACATTGCACAGACTCATTTTAAGTGTTCTGGGTTCTTAAATTTTTGCTTGTACGATCCTTCTATTTCTGAACCTCCACCTCAGATTATGCAATTCTTATTATGTGACTGTGCACTGTAGAACCTGATTTTTCTATTTCTGTTTATTTAGGTGCTTCCTGAGAACAGGCATGA
>SJYC01077916.1:0-20361 GCA_006408675.1 Madoqua kirkii | reverse complement strand
TAACATTTACAGTCTCATCATGTTGTACTGTAATGGTTCTTTAGGTGTGTTCCCTGTTTCCCTCAACTCCTTCCTCTTGAGGACAGCAGATAGGTTTGTTGTTGTTGTTGTTGTGAATATAGGGCCTGGTAAGTTACTGACAGATGCACAGAGAGCTGTCAGAAAAAAGTTAAATGAATGGATGAGCAGATGCTCCTTTCTACCCTTTGGGAGACATGAGCAACTGATACCTCTACCAAATTACTGAATGTCTGAGGATGAACTCTGACACAGAAGAAAGCGAAAACTTTCTTAATGACCTTATCCTTTAGGGGAGGTGAAAAAGTGAATCCCTCTTCCCAGAAAATTTATTTATATGATGATGGATTCTTAAGGAAAATTTGTTTTACCAAGGCTAACTAAAATACCTATAATACCACTGATTTTTACCATTGAATTTTACAGTTACCTCTTCTGTTTGAATATGGACTCTGGTAAAGGGGGCATGGGAGGGAAACAAAAAGATAACTCTCCAAGTGTGGTCTTTGTATATGGTACAGATTAGAACTGGGCTTGTTTACTTGGCAAGAATCAGCTATTGGAATGTCAGAAACCTATATTATGTTTGTCTGATGTTGCTTTGAGGCACATTTGTGTGTATTGCATGCTTTTCTTATTTCTCTTTTATTTATCCATGGGTCTTTTTGGAAAATTCCTCTTCTAAAATTCATCTGATCTCAGCTATATAAAGTCATAGAATAATTTTCCCGATGCTTGCATGGTCAACAAAGGGAGAGCAGCAGTGTCAGCAGAAATAAAATAAAAGAACCCCAAGGGCCTGTATAGCTATCCTCTGAACTCCAAGAAAACACAGGTTAGAGAATATAAAAATGAGATTTCTCATATACACCCTCAATATATTTTGCTTTTAGCACCTCTTTTTGATCCTCGTGCCAACAATCTCAATTCAGAACCTCTCCATTTCCAATTTGCATCATTTCATTATCTTCTAACTGGTCTCCAAGACTCCAAATTCTAACCCCTCCCATCCTCACACTTCTAATCCATTCACCATGTTCCAGAGTGACCCTTCTAAAAAATTATGTTACTCCTGCCTAAGTTAAGTTTTACCACCATTCACTTGTTTAAAATCCCTCAACATCTTCTATGAGGCCAGTATTACCTTGACCCTGAAACTAAAGGTATCACAGAAAATTACATATAGACCGATATCCCATACGAATATAGATACAAAATTCCTTAACAAACTACTAATAAACAGAATCCAAAAACTTGTAAATAGTATTACATACCACACATAAGTTCATTTATCCTAAAAATGCCTAGGCTCCTCTGTCCATGGGGTTCTCCAGGCAAAAATACTGGAGTGGATTGCCATTCACTCTTCCAGGGGATCTTCCAACCTAAGGATCAAACCCACATCTCATGTCTTCTGCATTAGCGGGCAGGTTCTTTACCACTAGAGCAACCTGGGAAGCCAAAGTTGCTATAACATATGAGGATAAATCAATATACCACATTAACAGAACAAGTGGCACAAACCGTATGATCAAAAATACAATTTGACAAAACTCAACAACCTTTCATCATACAAATACTTAAACTAGGAACACAAGGGAACTTTCTCAAGCTGATAAAAGACAGCTATAAAAAAACCCATAGCTAATATCATACTTAATGGTAAAAGAGTGAATGTTTTCAGCCTTCTCTAAGGAATAAAACAAGACTATACGCTCTTACTACTGTTAGTCAATATTGTACTGGAGGTTCTATCAGGAAAAACAGGCAAGAAAAGGAAATAAGAGGGATACAAATTGAAAAGAAAGAAGTGAAACTATCTCTATGTATAGATGATATGATCTAATATATAGAAAATCTGCACTATTCATCGAAAAGCTATTAGAATCAATAAACAATTTAAACAGTGTTGCAAGATAAAGATCAATACATGAAAATAAATAATTTTGTAAATACTAGTAATGAACCACCTGGAAATGAAACTAAGAAAACCATTTTTTACAATGGTATCAAAAAGAATAATATAACTGGGAATAAATTTAAGCCAGGAAGTGTAAGATTTGTACACTAAAAGTCATAAAACATTGTTGAAAAAAATTAAAGAACCAAATAAATATATAGAAATCCCATGTTCATGAGTTAAAATACCATGATATTAAGATAGCAATACTTTCCAAACTGATCTACAGATTTAACATAATGCTTATAAAAATGCTGTCCAGATGATCCTAAAGCTTATATGGAAATGCAAAGTTGGAAGATTTATATGTTCTAATTTGAAAACTTTCTACAAAGCTTTCCGTAGTAATGAAGAGAATGTAGCAATTGTATAGGTTCAATATTTAAATAAATGGAATATAACTCATATCCCAGAAACAAGCCTTTACATTATAGTCAGTTTATCTTCAACAAGAGTGATAAGATAATTTAACAGGGAAAGAATAGTCTTTAACATGACAGCCCACTCCAGTATCCTTGCCTGGAAAATCTCATGGACAGAGGAGCCTGGTGGGCTGCAGTTCATGGGGTCGCAAAGAGTCGGGCATGACTGAGTGACTAACACTTACTTACTGGAAGAACTGGATATCTACAAGCAAAAGAATGATGTTGGAGCCCTACTACATTCCATATGCAAAAACTAACTCAAAATAGATCAAATAACTAAACATAAAATCTAAAGTCATAAAATTCCCAGGAGAAAACATAGGAGTAAATATTTGTGACCTTAGTTTAGGCAGTTTCTTAGATATGGTAGCTAATGCACAGATGATGAAAGACAAAAATAGATAAATTGGATTTCATCAAAATTGAAAACCTTTATGCTTATAGGAACACCATCAAGAAAGTAAAAAAATAAAATCATGAAATGGGAGAAAATATTCACAAATCTTTATGTCTTACAGGATATTTGTATTCAGAATACATGAAGAACTTCTACATTTCAACAATTAAGTCATACAACCCTGTTTAAAAGTGGTGTTGCAGACTAAACAGGGTCTCCCCTCATAATTTGTATGCAGAAGTGCTTATTCCAGTGTGACTGGGAGAGAGGCCTTTATGGAAGTAATTGTGGTTAAATAGTCATGAGGTTGAGGCCCTAATCCAGTATGGCTGGTGCCCTTATAAGAATTCTGAGGTACATGTGCAGAAAACAAATGTGTGAAGACACAATGATAAGGAAGTCATCTGTAATCTAAAAAGAGAGGCCATAGGAGAAACAAAATTTGCAGACACCCTAATTTTGTGCTTCCATCTGCCAGACAGTAAGAAAATAAATTTCTGTCATTTAAGGCAACCACTGTGTGGCATTTTGTTATGGTAGCCCTCACAGACTAATACAAATGGGAAAGATCTTAAATAGGTACACTAATGACACATAAGTGACCAATAATCACATGCAAAGCTCAGGATCTGTAGTCATCCAGGAAATGCAAATCAATGTATGGCAAAACCAATGCAGTATTGTAAAGTAGAATAAAGTATTAAAAAAAATACCACTTCACACTCACTAACTAAGATTTTTAAAACACAATAAAAGTGTTGTCAGGGAGGTGGAGAAATTGGAACTCTCATACATGCTGATAGGAATATAAAATGGTGTAGCCACTTTGGAAAACACTGAGGCAGTTTCTCAAAAAATGAAACGTAAAGCTACCATATGACCCAAGAATTCCACTACTAAGGTATAACCTATACATTCACATAAAATTTCTGTGAAAATGTTCATAGTAGTTAAAAACTGAAAACATTCCAAATGCCCATCAAGTGATAAATGAATAAACAAAATGTAGTATATCCATAGAATGGAATCCTATTCAGCCATAAAGTGTAAGGGACTACTGCAACATGCTACAACATGAATGATCCCTGAAAGCATTATGCTAAGTGAAAGAAATGTCACAAACACTATATGGTTCCATTTACATAAAATTTCCCGAAAAGGCAAATCCATATAGACAGAGGTACATGAGTGTTTGCTGGGGACTAGAGGAAAGACTGACTAATGACCAGTTACTCACGCGTATAGAGTTTCTTTTCAGGATAACAAAAATGTTCTGAAATTAGACTGTGGTGATCACTGTACCTGGCTCGCCTGGTGGCTCAGATGGTAAAGAACCAGCCTGCAATGTGGGAGACCCAGGTGTGATCCTTGAGTCAGGAAGACACCCTGGAGAAGGGCAAGCAACCCACTCCAGTATTCTTGCCTGGAGAATTCCATGGACAGAGTAGACTGCCATTTTGTACCACATTAGTAGGGGTAAACAAACCCTAGAGAAATGGATACTCTAGACCTCACCATCCTTGAAAGTGAAAGTGTTAGTTGCTCAGTTGTGTCTGACTCTTTGTGACCCCATGGACTGTGGCTTCACACACATGGGGCTTCACACACAGTCCATGGGCCACAGTCCATGGGGTCACAAAGAGTCAGACACAACTGAGCAACTAACACTTTCACTTTCAAGGATGGTGAGGTCTAGAGTATCCATTTCTCTAGGGTTTGTTTACCCCTACTAATGTGGTACAAAATGGCAGTCTACTCTGTCCATGGAATTCTCCAGGCAAGAATACTGGAGTGGGTTGCTTGCCCTTCTCCAGGGTGTCTTCCTGACTCAAGGATCACACCTGGGTCTCCCACATTGCAGGCTGGTTCTTTACCATCTGAGCCACCAGGCGAGCCAGGTACAGTGATCACCACAGTCTAATTTCAGAACATTTTTGTTATCCTGAAAAGAAACTCTATACGCGTGAGTAACTGGTCATTAGTCAGTCTTTCCTCTAGTCCCCAGCAAACACTCATGTACCTCTGTCTATATGGATTTGCCTTTTCGGGAAATTTTATGTAAATGGAACCATATAGTGTTTGTGACATTTCTTTCACACAGCACTCTTGCCTGGAAAATCCCATGGACAGAGGAGCCTGATAGGCTACACTCCATGGGCTCGCAAAGAGTCGGGCACGACTGAGCGACTTCACTTTCACTTTCACGGAATACCCCAGGTATTTCACAAAGAGTCTTTACTCTGACTGATTAGATCTTGAAAGTGTCTCAGTTCTTGGTATCTCTTGGAATTGTTCAGTTTATGTCTCCCCAACAGTACTAATATGACCACGTGGAGCTGTGCTTTCCATTATTCACAGCTTCATATTCATCAACATATATAAGGAAGCCCTATGCAAGTTTCTGGAGCTCTTTTTGTATATAGTTTGTCTCTATCCAATTCTCTTCTCCACAAGTTCTGGATACCATCTCCACCTCTCTATCTATAATTTCTGTCTCCTTGATTTAGCAAGCATACCGGGCTTTGCTTTCATTTTCTCTTCCTACCTTATGGTCTAGAAGATACCTCGAGGGTGCAAACTGGGGCTATCATAGGGCACATCTTATTTGTTTCCCTCGTGTAGGAAACAGTCCTATATTCTTATTTCCAGTTATATGTTGGATAACATTGGGAGGGCACACTGATTTTTTTAAGCTAGAATTTATTTGGAATTATTCATCTTTTAGTAAATAAATGAGCCCAAATGAATTAAATAGTGATTCTTTCTTATTGTTGATAAGGATCCCCTGCCACATTCCTCAAAATTGCTTATAAAGTCTTCTTTGGAAGGATAATGTACTTTTGACTCTCTGATAACAGCCTCCTTCAGAAGGTGGCTGTCTGAAAGGTTTAGAAAGAAAGTCATTCTGATACATGGATAGGTACCAGAAAAGAAATCTCAGCACCAGATAATCCTTGGTAGGTGATGTTAAGCTGAGGGTTGAGGCTAAAGTTTCAGTAGCCTAGGCATAGAGTACCCTACTGTGAGCCTTGGATAGGCATAGTCAAATAGGCAATGTAGGCCAGTCTTCATCCGTGGAACCATTTGACAGTAAGAAACAACACTGCTAGTGGACTAATCAGACTCCAGTTCTCTCTCAGTGAGAGGGTAGTAGGTGAGTTTCCTTTTTGGACTATCTAAGTAGATTCAGTTCAGTTCAGTTGCTCAGTCATGTCTGGCTCTTTGTGACCTCATGGATTATAGCCCCCCAGGCCTCCCTGTCCATCGCCAACTCCCAGAGTTTACCCAAAGTCATGTCATTGAGTCAGTGATGCCATACAACCATCTCATCCTCTGTTGTCCCCTTCTTCTCCTGCCCTCAATCTTTCCCACCATCAGAGTCTTTCCAAATGAGTCAGCTCTTTGCATCAGGTGGCCAAAGTATTGGAGTTTCAGCTTCAGCATCAGTCCTTCCAATGAATACCCAGGACTGATCTCCTTTAGGATGGACTGGTTGGATCTCCTTGCAGTCCAAGGGACTCTCAAGAATCTTCTCCAACAACACAGTTCAAAAGCATCAGTTCTTCTGCGCTCAGCTTTCTTTATAGTCCAACTCTCACATCCATGCATGACTACTGGAAAAAACATATCTTTGACTAAACGGACCTTTGTTGGCAAAGTAATGTCTCCATTTTGGAATATGCTATCTAGGTTGGTCATAACTTTTCCTTCCAAGGAGTAAGCGTCTTTTAATTTCATGGCTACAGTCATCATCTGCAGTGATTTTGGAGCCCCCCAAAATCAAGTCTGTCACTGTTTCCACAGTTTCCCCATCTATTTGCCATGAAGTGATGGTACCAGATGACAGATCTTAGTTTTCTGAATTTTGAGAATTATACATTCTCTGAGAAACTCTTTATGATGATATCACTCCACATACTCAAGTCTATAGCTAATATGAAATGTATTATAGTTGTGATACACAAATATATTCATATGACTTTATATTTTGAATCAACCTCTTAAGACCGTGTCATTCTTGGACATTTCAAGAAGTCTGGATATGCTGCTAAAAGCAAAGGTGGAGACTCGAGGATGATTCAAAATATAAAATTATATGAACATATTTGTATATCACAACTATAATACATTTCATATTAGCTATAGACGAGTATCTGGAGTGATATTATCATAAAGCGTTTCTCAGAGAATGTATAATTTTAAAAAGTATTTAATTTACAAAAAATATTCTATCACATCCCTAGTAGTTTGCACAGCAAGTTATTCTTACAAAAGTTAGCTCTGGAAAGAACTTTCTACAGTAAAACACACATATACATACCACACACACATATAATTACATGTAGTGCTATGCTGCATATAATGATATTCCTTTTCTGATTTCTGTGATTATTTTAGCAAGAGGTCAGCTTGTTCTCATTTCTGATAAAAATAAAGCTGTTAAAAATTAAGTGCTCAGATCTCTGTCACCTCTAATGAGAGAAAGGTACCTAATATGGACAAATTTTATCACATTTTACTTGTGTGTAGGGAAATGACTTCACTGAGCATCATAGTTTTTAAAGAATAATTGGTATGGGGATTCAATGATAGTGTATATAACCCTAATTAACAAAGAGAGGGTTGAAAAATGGCAAGAAATAGTAATGCTGTTTAAAAACAAATCTCTAAACAATAAAACAAACGTCAGTATTTTAGCTACTCAGGAAAACAGTATGTCAGATTTGCATTAGTATCATTTCTCCTAACTCTGTGCTGATTACTTCCCAAAATTGCCTTCACCTCTCCCCTGAGCTTCAATTTCATATATTCAGTTGCCTATTTGATGTGTATACTTAGGTGTCTAATGAAGGGCCTAAATTTAATGTGTCAAAAAGATTTCTACTTCTGCCCATACTATCCCAACTGGTTCCTCTAACTCCTCGTGGGCCTTACTTGCCCAAGCCAAAAAAGCTAGGTCATTCCTCAACTTTCCAGTAGGATCATTCAACGAAAGATGATTCTCTCCATATTTCCCTCACCAAAATTCAAATCCAATTTGAATTGTTTAGCGAAGAGAAACAACAGAGTCCTCTTCTAGTATCAAGCAGAAGATTTTACATTTTAAGGACTAGAGATAAGTTCAAAATCACTTGTCGCTTGTGTTCATTTTACGAAGCCTCCTCAGCAAAATCAAGGTAGCATTTCAGCAAAACGACCTGCCAGTGCTGCTCTATGTGTAGTGGGTGTATTTGTTTCCTGTGATAAGTGTAATAAGTTACCCCAAACTTAGTGGCTTAAAAAATAGAAGTTTATTTTTTTGTAATTCTGGAGGCCAGAAGTCTGAAGTCAGTTTCATTGGTACTGGCAGGATCACTTTCCCTCCAGATACTATAGGGAAGAATCTATTCCTTGCCTCTTCCAGCTCCAGTGGCTGCTAGAATCCTTGGTTTGTGGATATGCACTCCAAGCTCTGCTTCCACGGTCACACTACCTTCCCTGTTCCATCTGTGCCAAATATTCATTTGTTTGATGGGGTTTCTCTGTGCCCTTTTATAAGAATCCATGGGCATTTAGGGTCCACCAGGATAATCCAAGATAATCTCCTCATCTCAAAATTCTCAATTTAATCACACCTGCAAATATATATATATAGATATGTATATATATATATATATATAGCTATATAAGATAAAATTCCCTTATAGGTGGGTTAGGATATAGATAGCTTTGTGGAGAGGGCATTCTTAAGACTATCACATTTGTATATGTATTTTGGGCAAAACATACTGCTGATAGAATGCAGAGACCTTGAGTTTATTAAGAATCCAACTGCAATCAACTTTGTATCTCTAGAAGTTAAATTGATGTCTTCTTCCCTAGATACGGTAGAGTAGAAACCTTTTTAATGTTTTCCCAATTTCTTGTTATTATTACCTAGAGCACAGTTACCGGAGAAGGCGAGGCCACCCCACGCCAATACTCTTGCCTGGCAAATCCCATGGACGGAGGAGCCAGGTAGGCTGCAGTCCATGGGGTCGCTAGGAGTCAGGCATGACTGAGCGACTTCACTTTCACTTTTCACTTTCATGCATTGGAGAAGGAAATGGCAACCCACTCCAGTGTTTTTGCCTGGAGAATCCCAGGGATGGGGGAGCCTGGTGGGAAGCCGTCTGTGGGGTCCCACAGAGTCGGACACGACTGATGCGACGCAGCAGCAGCAGCAGCAGCAGCAGCAGAGCACAGTTACAAATAATCAGTTCTTGTATTAATTTCTGCAAGTAATTATTTTTTCTGAATTATTCCAAGACTTGTCAGCTTCTTGTGACTGAAGGTATGCACATCGACAGTTTCACTCAGTGAGCTAAAAACTCAAATCCATTTTCTTTATCAAAGGACTGTCACAACAAAGGTTTTGTTTCTTTTCAATTTTCAAAAAGGAGAATTGCGTCCTAGACACTGTATCTTGTGTGTTTCTTTTAATGTTATTCAGGGAGTCATTGTTGTTGTGGTCCCATTTTATGGTCAGATCTTTTAAATGTTTATTTTGGAATCAAAGCTGCATTCTCCCTGCAGAAGGGCTGCTTTATCCCCACCTAACAATTACATTTAATGCCAGGGATTGAAAAGGTTCAGTGCAGCAGAAAAATCCCAGAATTTATGGTCAGAGATCTAAGGTTTCAGTTCTGATTGTACCATTTTCTCAGCTCAAGTTTTCTCCTCTGCATAATGGAGGTGGTTATAATAAAATCTACAGAGCAATGTTAAGAGAATTAAATGAAGTATGTTCTGTGAACTGTAAAATACCATTCGAGTTATAATTACAGTTACCTTTGAGACTCTCTCATAGATGCCTTTGAAACAAGGTTTTAGTTCAAATGAGCCTGTTCATTAATTTCCACTTTTTCGTTTAACACTTTCACTGAGTACCTACTGTCTGTTAAACAGTGTTCTTGATTCTGGAGAACCAACGGTGAATAAAACCAACTAAGTCATTGCCTTCATGGCACTTACTTATATTCTAATAGAGATTGTTAAGCTCTTAAACCCTATCTTTAGAGACTTTTGCTAAGAAATCTGCCCTTTTAGATGTCTGTTCTGGTTTATGGAGAAGTCATGCATGCACTCATTTTTCATTGACTCAACACATCATTGTGCATCCACAATGTATCAGAATTTCCTATAGAACCATTCATAAAAATGACTATCCTTTCCTTTGAATAACTTAATCCTACAGGAGAAATAATAAACTGGCAATGCTACTAGAAGAGCTTCCCTGGTGGCTCAGCAATAAAGAATCTGCCTGCAATGCAGGAGATGCAAGAGACATGGATTCGATCCTTGGTTCAGGAAGATCCTCCTGGAGGAGGAAATGGCAACCCATTCCAGCATCCTTGCCTGAAAAATTGCATGGACAGAGGAGCCTGACAGGCTACATGGGGTCGCAAAGTGTTGGATATGACCGAGAGACTGAACACAAAGCACAAGCCGCTAGAAAAAGAGAAAGAGTGCAGCATCCCATAAGAGCCTCTAAGAGAGAGCACCCAGCCCAGGTTAGGAAGTCTCATCTTCACAGAGGTGATAACATCACAGCTGTGTCTGGAAGAGCTAACTGGGTTAGTAAGGGAGAGGTTGGATAGACATTCTGGCAGATAACTACTATCATGTTAATAGTTAATGTGGGCATTTGAGCAGCTGCAGATGAGAACATTGAGGCACGGTGCTGCTCAATCACAGGACATTCAAATAGCATAATCTATAAATTTGGAAGGTTTCTCCTTCCCATCCTCCCATATAATAAAGTACTTAGAAGTCAATTTTTAAAAATTATTTTTATCAGTATTTGATGCCTAGTAAAGGTCTTCTTTATGTTCTTTCTAAGTGAATGGGGAGTCAAAACATTCTCAACTGGCTAGATCATAAAGAACTTTTTGACACTCTCATTGCTTGGCAGACAGGTTTTTCACAATAGAATAAAAGCCTTTGACATTTGTCTTGACGCATACCTCTGAGTGACTGGCCTATCATTTCTCATAATTTCCCTTGGTTAGCAATAGAAACCAAACTGGAGCAGTGCAAAGAATTCTGATGGAGACTAAACAGATTCAGCTGTGGGATTTGGCAGTGTAAGGACAAGGACAATTCTAATGCCATTCACTGATCAAGTATTTTTTATTTCCAGTTTAGCCAATTCACCTTATTACTTGAAAAGCTACTGATTAACCTTCTATCTTTGGCACTAGCCATTAATTGGGCTCAATATTTTTGTATTTTAGCCCCAATTTTATTTTTGAATACTTTGAAAAAATCATTTTGATTCTTCATCTTGGACTAGACATATATTTCATGTTGCCAAAAGCCAGATAGTGTTGTAAAATTGACTATAGGGTGACCAAACTTCTATAAGACCAAAATTTATCCTTCATTATGTCTGGGTTTTCTGTTCAATAGTTGCTCTCAAAGCTAAATTTTTTTTATGATGGTGTATGGTTCTATTGCCCTTTCATGGCCTGTTTATGTTGTATTGAAAACTATCAAGAGATTGGTATTGATAGAAATCTGATGAGTTGATTCCCTTTCTGGTAGAAATCTGATGGTTTTCTTTCTTTCCTCACAAAGAGAGCATTATCCCACTTTTTTAAGGGAACATAGGTAGTGATTACTCATTGGTTTGTTGCCTGAATATAAAACATGCCTTTATTGTGACTTCTGGCTTTTGTGAAGGTGTTATCTTTTGATTCAAACTTGAAGGGTTAGACAAAGCTAGTTAAATTGTCACTGAGTCCAGTAGTAAATCATTAACCCATTAAGTATCCAATAAGAAGGGTGGTTCTAAGACAGGAAAGACCCCTCCCCCTTTACCTCTCTGTAGAGGTGTCATCTTTCATTTGAGGTATTAAGAATGGCCTTAATTGTTTGTATGATTTATCATAAGAAGAATTGGTTCTTACTGCTCTCTTCACTACTTCTCCTCTGCCACGAATTGACCTGACACCTCCACGTGTTACTGGTATAATTTGTTCCATCCAGACATCCCCTGAAATCACAATGACTAGGTTTCTTTTTCAGCTGAATGCATTCTAGGATTAAAAACTCCCCTCTTCTTGACACAGTGCGCTAGGAATCACGGTGCCAGAGCAGAGGGCACTTACCAGAACAGAAAAGAACACGAACGCAGAACACGCAGGCTAGACCAATGGAGAGCTGCAGTACTCGATAGACAGCACCAGCCCTGGAAGGAAGGGAAGCCCAATGAAGAGCTGGAACTGAAGAGCTGTTTCTACAACGATGTCACCAGGATGGTGGAGTAAGAGATCAGCGTCTGTCCCCTCACAAAGCCCCACAGTTAGACAGCGGACACTTAGACACAAAGACATTTCTGGGAGAGCTCTGGAGTGCACTTAGGAAACTTCAGCAGCACCATGGAACAACAACAACAACAACAAAAACCCAACTTGAGAATAGCCACACAACAAGGAAAGATGAACAGCTTCATTTTGTCTGTATCACCCTGTTTCCTAGGCCAGCACTGGTTCACAATAAGACAGAACTCCCCAGCTAGAAAAAGGTTCTATCACTCAAACTCAGTGCAGGGCGAGCGCTCAGGTTTCCTAGCCTTTCCAAGCACGATGCAAAGAACCAGATTCATTTCACTACTGCCACAGGAGCAGCTATAGCTGAGATGAATAGAGGTGGTTAGGAACAAGGAAGAAGAGCAGGAACGACCAATATCCTCTGTGCAGTGGAAGCAACAGCAGTTCCCAGTGAGCATCTTTTCAGACGCCCTGGCCCTTTCCACAGCTGAAGAAACTAAGGATCAGCACAGCTGTTGAAGACCGCCTGCAGATTTCTCCAAGCTTTGCCCCAAGGATGTTCACACTTGCTGATGTCAACCATCTGAGTTCTCTGGTCTCTCTTCCTTCACCCTACCTCCAACAACCTGGAGCCCCTGGCTGGAGCCAATTGGTGGCTTAAAACAGCACAAGTTTATTATCTAACAGTTCTGGAGGTCAGATGTCAGGAGCTGAATCCAGTCTGGGAGCTCCAGAGGAGATTCCAGTTCCTTCTTTTCCAGCTTCCAGAGGCCGCTCACATAGCCCAAGCTCTGCTTCTGTGTTCCTGTCTGATTCTGACCCTCCTAGGTCTCTCTCATAAGGACATTTGTGATCATATTGGCTACACTTAAACAGTGCAAGACAGTCTCCCAATTTCAAGATTCTAAACTTAATCACATCTGCAACGTGTCTTTCACCAGGTAGGGTAATGGACTCACAGGTTTCAAGGACTGAGACTTAAGATATCTTTGAGAGGCCATCATTCAGCCTACTACAGTAGGGTGAATGCTCAACAATTATTTTCAAAGACGGAGAGTTAGTTAACAATAGTCAATAAATCCTTCTTATAATCCGTATAGTCCAATGTGGCTCTAGTTGACTCAGATTCACTTGTGGTGCTCAAGACTCAAATCTGAGGAAACAACATCCGTGGAGAAAGTAACTGACAACACGGCGTCAGTCAGGCCCTCCTGCCCCACTCTCTCATGGCCTCACACCGTATGCTCTGTAAACAACAGTATTCTGACCTTGGTAGCACTGCACCTGCACACACACTTGGCCATGGGCCACTTCTGTCTGTTTTAGTATATCAGTGGTCTATGAAGACTCTCTAATGCTGCTGCTGGTGCCCTGAGAGAATAAGCATGCCTTATTCTCCTCAAGTCTTCTTCCAGCTTTCCTGGTTGCACCTTATCTACCCTGGATTCAGGGAACAGTGTGAGTGGCAAAACAAGAGCTACATAAAATTGTTTTAGTGAGATATATTTTATCTAGAATTCATGTGTGCTATATGGTACACAATATATTCCTTCATTCAAGTCACTGGTGTAAATTTTGACCTGCTAAGAACAGAACATTTTCTAGTCAAATAAAGACCTCTTTTCCTTAAGTATTAAAAAACAGTAGCTACAAGTTATTAATTCATTTAATGATCCATGAAGTGTTTTACCATTTTATCCCAAATACATGAAGGAAAAATAATCAAACCCTTCACTGAAATGAGCAGGTACTAAGTCAATGACACTTTTCCTGAATTAGCAGTCAATCATCACCTTAAAATGATATGAAACCAATATGGCTTCACCCGTGCTTGATGAGTACATACTGGTTCTTGGTGATCCCCATATTCTTTTCTAAAGGTTCACAAACTGTATATTTAAAAATCCAATCTCAATTGTTGATTAAAACTAAAATTCAGTTGTTCAGTTCATACCTTCTGACATGAACATGTCTCCCTTTAAAAACTGGAATAGCATATGCAAGTCTCCAATTTTTTGGTACCTCTCTCCTGCTGTGGACGTAAGGTTCTTCTTACTCTGCATAGTTAGAACCATTTTTGTCAATGTTTTGTCTCTCTAAAGGTTACCTCTTTCACTTCACTTGTGCCTTAGGCTTCTTGGTGCATTTCTTATATTCCAGCCATTCTTTTATATTCATCTTTACGTCTCTATGTCTTTTGTAAAAGTCTTTTATGAATCTGGACTTAGAGTAAAATATCTATGCAACCACATTATTTTCCTTAGATGTCTTTCCTTTTGCCTTTCTCATTGAACTTTTAAAAACTTTTATACAGCCTGAATTACATTTATAGAACATTCTGCCCTTCATCATCTATTTTCTCTTTCAAAGTCTCAAGAAAGCATTTTAACAACTGGCTTTGAAAGTCTAGGGCACATGAATAACTAAGCCCAGTGTTCCTTTTCTTTGGTATTAAGCATTTGCTGTTACATTAACAATCAGTTTTCCCTTCTCAGTCAAAATCAAGTCAGGATGAATTTGCCTGCATTTAATCTCTTACTTTCTCAGTAATAAAACAGTCAGGTAGTAAAAAATTTATCAGATGCCCTCCTTTTAGGCAAGTTTAGAGTTCTAACAGATTTCAAGAGAATTGAAGTCTCCTGAAACACCAATATATATCTTTATAATCCGCCTTAAGGAAGCATATTTTTTTCTGTTGAGGAGGTTTGTGAAACTTCACACAATATCATTTCATCCAGCTGCCCACTGCCATGCTTACAAACTCAAGTTTATAAATTTGCATAGAGTTGGTATATTTTTTTCTGGGAGGAGCTTCTTCCCACCTCTTCTTTTTGATTGATTTCCACTTGCCATATTCCTGTCTAGAATCTATTAACATCATGCTTAATGATGCCTAAAATTGTGTTCACCTCCTTGACAACATTTTGGGTTCAATTTATTACCCATTTT
Organism: Madoqua kirkii; assembly: GCA_006408675.1. Taxonomy (NCBI): domain Eukaryota; kingdom Metazoa; phylum Chordata; class Mammalia; order Artiodactyla; family Bovidae; genus Madoqua; species Madoqua kirkii. The sequence goes on along the minus strand of SJYC01077916.1, from coordinate 5,319 downwards.
TTGTGAACTAATTATATGTCAATATAAGGCCCAAGTATCTTTCAAGATCAGTTTACAGGATGTTTTCACATGATAATTCCTTCACAATACCTATTTTAAAAGAGAGATATCATTGCATAAAGTTGATGCTAAGTTGAATCTACAAGCCAAAGCTTACCAATAAGAAATAAACAGATTCTGACACATGTCACAGTGGAATATTATAGCTATACAAAATACAAGTATGTGGATGATTTTGATAAAGGGAATTAAAAGCAACCTTGTATATGGAAAATGTTATAAGAAGATTACTATGCTGATTCCAGCTATGTGAAAATGAATACAAACATATTAACAGCAATTGAAGAATGTTAATCTCTGGTGTTTAGTTTTCAAGGGCAGTTTAGGGTATGTTCAAGGAATTCGAACTTTAAAATTGCAACTAAGTAATCAAAGCCATATCATATTTTTATTTGTACAATGATACAATCATCCGATTGAAGTCTACTCCACTGACATCATTAGCTGAACCAGATTAATAGATAAATCAATGAAATTCTTGTTAAGTATTCTGGGACCAGAGGAAAGGAAAAAAATGTTTCATTTGCTATTTTTAGTTGTGTATCTATCTCTGGAAAAAGCAGAGTTTAACTGAAAGGTTTATGAACTCCTAGGTTTCTCAAATGAAATCAAACTCAAAACTAACCCACATCAGACTCATCTGGCATTTTTGAAAAAAAAAAAAAAAATGGACATCTCTGATCCTCATCTGGCCTAATCCAGTCACAAATCATGACTCCTAGAGCCTGTAACTCAACCTTTGACAAATACCTCAACAGATTTATAAGCATTCTAAATTTTGAGAACTCAAGCATTATCATAAAAGATTTCATAGAAGCCACAAACCCCTAAATCTTGTGTGTATGATTACTTTTCATAACTATTAATAGATGTTTAATAGCTTCATGGAGTCAAAAGAAATTTTGAGATGACATTTTTCCAAGCAAAGTATATAAGTATTATTTATCTACAGAGATTGTAGATTTAAAAAAGATTTTAAAAATAATATTATAAAAATGAACCTCCATCTACAACTTTTTTTTGAAGTGCTACAGTTTTCAAGTATTTTTTTACAAACAATCCTTTACAACTCTTTTCCACTTTTTGCCTCAATTAAGATATATGATGGAATGAGCCATCTGAAAGACCTATTTACCACATAGACTGATCAAGATCACAATTTGATTGGACATTAACTGAACTGATTTTCTATAATGATAAGCCCTAGTACTTAATAACATAGGATGCTTACCGTCATTATGGCAGATCTAAAGGTTTTTAAGTCCCCCAGAAAAATCAGTTAAACCCAAGGTAGAAATTAGAGAGTAACTTACATCACAAAGGATATCAAAAGAGTTTCTCTTTTAAAAATTGCATTTCTTAGATGGCAGATTTTAGCACAACACAATCTATGGCAATGAAAATGATCAAGCTTTGTTCCAAGTTACATTGAGATTGTGGACTTCAAACTTGATAATGATGCTGCACTGAATAGCTTCATGGGGAGAGAGTGAGTGCGTTTTGTACTTCAGAGCCAGAGAATAGAATGTGGTAGGCTGAGAAAAAGGAGCAACAGTATTTTACAGCTCTTAATATCAAGAAACAGAATCTATGTTTCCACTCTTTGGATCTGAGTAGTCTTATGACTTGCTTTGACCAATAGAATGCAACCAATTCTGGTGACTGTCCCATAGCCTCCATATTTGCCTCTTGGAATACTCTACACCCACATAGGGAAATAGGCTACACTACTGAGTGAGAGATCACATGGAGAGAGACCCAGCCAACATCAACGCCCAAGACATGTGAGCAAGATCCCATTATATCCTTTATCCATGACAGAGAGGGAAAATGACTGGAGGTGCATGAGTCACTGCAGCCAAGACTGCAGAAGAACTATACAGTTGGTCCCAGACAATACAAAGAATTTTGAGAAATACTGTCATTGTTATTTTAGTCACTAAATATTGGAGTGTTTTACTATAAATCAATAGTGCAAGTTGCAATATTATTTGTCATTTCATTAAAGAAGTAGGAATAAAGACAGAGATTTTACTAAAGAAGCAGTAATAAAGACATAAAAAGCACTAGAACATATTTTGAAGATAATGTCTTATTGTGACAGACGAGACCATATATGATGCCCAAACCCTCCTTCAGGGAAGAGCTTGCTGCCCGGATGTAGGAATGCAGTTAGCAGACCGCATCTAATTGTCAGTCCTTCAGGGTTTACCTCAGCTACTGAGAAATACCTTTCCTAAGGTCATGCCTTCGGAGAAGGCAATGGCACCCCACTCCAGTACTCTTGCCTGGCAAATCCCATGGACGGAGGAGCCTGATAGGCTGCAATCCATGGGGTCGCTGAGTCGGACACGACTGAGCCACTTCACTTTCACTTTTCACTCTCATGCATTGGAGAAAGAAATGCCAACCCACCCCAGTGTTCTTGCCTGGAGAATCCCAGGGACGGCAGAGCCTGGTGGTCTGCCATCTATGGGGTCTCACAGAGTCAGACATGACTGAAGCGACTTAGCAGCAGCAGCAGCAGTAGCAGCAAGGTCATGCCTTAACTAGTGAAGCCCACATTCAGTGACTTTGTGTGGTGGGACTACAGAGTCCCAGCAATTTCACTCTAAAAGGTGAAATGCTCATGAACAGTTCTTGCCCAAGAACTCCCCACTGGGTTGTCCAAGGCTTTTAAACATTTTGTGAGAATGTTTGTACTAGGGGCAGTTTCCAAGTGGTTATAGAGTATAGTGGCAAGCATTAGCTCATACATGATCAGCTTCCAGGTTTACTCTGATAAAAATTCCCTCATTTTGTTTCCTCAAGAATGATACTACCAGGTGTAATGGGGAAGTGATGAACTGTTGCTCTACTTATTGGTCAATGACTGCCATGTTCTTGCCAGTTAGGCAAAGGAGGAAGTTTTCACCATTTACCTGGAAAACTTTGTTTTCCAAAGTACAGGAAAGATTTGATAACAAGTCAGACCCTGTCTTGAGACTTGTATTCATTTGTTTAATCAATTAAATAAGTTTTATCATAATAATATTGAACTATATATTTTTCAAACCATTTAAAGTTTCTTAAATCACTTGATCATCATAATGATTCACCAGGATATGCATATTTATTCTCAAATTTTAAAAAAACTGAAGCTTTAAAAAAATTCAATGCCGTGAAAGTCTGTCTGACTCTTTAGCCCATGTTCTATCTGCAAGTTCACTGCCTTTTATAGAACTAAGCACTGACTTAAACAGAAGTGCGACATGATGGAAGAAAGAGTATGGCCTAGAGGCCTACAGTGAATAATTCTCCTTAGCATTCATGACTAAGAGAAAGAGAGAGGCAGAGACAGAAAGAGAATATGGCAGAAAGGCAAGGAGACAAACAGCAACAACAACAACAACAACAACAAAAACAGAGAAAGAGAGAGGGAGAGAGGAAGGAAGGATCTGGAAGGGTGAGAAGTGGCCACAATAGGAAAGACCTAGTAGAAGCCGAACAGGAGCAGCAGCTGCGTGGCACTGGGATGACTTTGAGGAGGTACCCCACGTACAAGGGCAAAAGAGAAGCCCCAACAAAACAGCAGGAGGGGCGAAATCATGTTTAGAATCAACCCCATACCTGCCACAGACACACAGAGGGCTCAAACAAATCTTGTATGCACCTGGACCCAGAGGCCTACAGAGAAAGACAGAACTGTGTTTGAGTGTCTCCTGTGGAGTTGATGATCCTGAGGCTCAGAGAGAGAAATGAACTTCCCCAGATCACCCAGCTTCTGGGTTCAGGGAGTTCCAACGTCCTCTCTTCTTCACCACTGAATCAAGTGATGCACCATATACAAGCCCTTTCGATGGCATGCTTGGGAAACTTGAGGAAGACCGCATCTCCTCAGCAAGACAGTAGGCACTGGCGAGGCGGCCACACAGTGCTGGAACGACTGTGAGGAGCTACCCCACGTCCGAGGGCAAAGGAGAAGCCCCAGAAAGACAGTAGGAGAAGCAAAATTGCATTTAGAATCAAACCCCATACCTATCAGAGATGCTCACTGGGCTCAAACAAATCTTATGTACACAAGGACCCAAAGACCCCACAGAGACGGAGGCACTGAGTGCTTGAGTGTCTCTGGTGGAGGTCAGGGGCAGCAGTGGACTGCTGCAGGGGCAGGAGCTCAAGGTGCAGCAGACCTGGGTGTGGCATAAACCTCTTGAAGGAGATTGCCATTAACTGCACCATAGAGCTCCCAGAACTACACAGAACTGGGGAAATAGACTCTTGAAGGGCACAAACAGTCTTGTGTGCACCAGGACCCAGGAGAAAGGAGCAGTGACACCACAAGAGACTGAGCCAGACTTGCCCGGGAGTGTCCAGGAGTCTAGAGTAGAGACATGGGTCAGCGGTGGCCTGGTGCAGGGCTGGGGACACTGAGTGTGGCGTGCCAGCATGGGACCTTTCAAAGAAGATCGCCATTGTCTTCATTATCTCCATCATAATTTGAAGTGAAGAGAAGTGAAAGTCGCTCAGTCGTGTCCAGCTCTTGGTGACTCCGTGGACTATAGAGTCCATGGAATTCTCCAGGCCAGAATACTGGATTGGGTAGCCTTTCCCTTCTCCAGGGGAATCTTCCCAATCCAGGGATTGAGCCCAGGTCATCCACATTGCAGGCAGATTGCCAGCTGAGCCACCAGGGAAGTTCATATTTACCTGGGGTCACCATTGTTTGGCGGGAAAACACAACCCCCTCCATCAACAGAAAATTGGATTAAAGATTTACTGAGCATGGCTCCACCCATCAGAATAAGACCCAGTTTCCCCCTCAGTCAGTATCTCCCATCAGGAAGTTTCCATAAGCCTCTTATCCTTCGCCATCAGAGGGCAGACAGACTGAAAACCACAGTCACAGAAAAACTAACAAAGCTGATCACATGGGCCACAGCCTTGTCTAACTCAATGAAACTATGAGCCATGCCTTGTAACACCAAGACAGACGGGTCATGGTGGAGAGTTCTGACAAAATGTGGTCCCCTAAAGAAGGGAATGGCAAACCACTTCAGTATTGTTGCCTTGAGAAACCTATGAACAGTATGAAAAGGCAAAAAGATAGGATGCTGAAAGATGAACTCCCCAGGTTGGTAGGTGCCCAATATGCTAATGGAGATCAGTGGAGAAATAACTTCAGAAAGAATGAAGAGATGGAGCCAAAGCAAAAACAACACCCAGTTGTGGATGTGACTGGTGATGGAAATAAGTCTGATGCTGTACAGAGCAATATTG
>SJYC01077914.1:0-22961 GCA_006408675.1 Madoqua kirkii | reverse complement strand
GGGAGGCCTGGCATGCTGCGATTCATGGGATCACAGAGTCAGACACGACTGAGTGACTGAACTGAACTGAACTGAAGTTCCTTTATTATCATATGAAAAAGTCGTATCACCAGTTATCCCTCCAGTCATTCCAGAATCCTGCTTCCCCACAACAGCTCTCTACTGTCAATAAGGCATGACCACTGTTCCTTCATGGAGACCGTGATCAGAACCGCTGGGGAAAGAAACAGAGAGAAGTGCACTATCTTGCATTGAAGATAAGTACGATTCCTTAACTGTCAGTTGTCAGACAGCTGTCATGAAACTTGCATCACAGTTCTGGGTATGTGATATTCTCTTATCTGAAATATCCCCTGTAGACACGAGGCTCTTTCCTGGAGCATCATTCCTCCTAGATTTTCTCCTTTCTTTGGTTTTTCGCTCCTTGTACTTTGCTTCTTACTCACTTCTACTTATCTGTATTCACTTGCTAAATCAAGTGATTTTTACATTTTATACTTCTGCTCTTCCAGAACCTGGTGAAGAGCTGAACCTGATGGTCCCAATTCCTATCCAGATGGACTTTCCCTTCTCACTGGGCCCATATCTTATGTACCTTAACCTTTCTTCCTCAAAAATGACACTCTAATCCTAACATCCTTGTTTCACAGCTGAGTAAATAATTGGGGAATATATGCCTGTGATTGGAGAGGAAACTCGAGTTCTTTCTTCAAACATCCACAGATCTACTCCTATCTTTTAAAAGAATTAAGTAAAACATCTTTACTTGCTCATTGTCAACATCTTTCTCTTCCCTTATCCTTGCTCGTCAGTCATGTATGTTGTCTCTTTGACAACATAAGATGAAGAATCAGAAACCTGGATTTAACTCCTAACCATTTTCCTGCTTTATAGAAGGAAAGTCCTTTAACTTTTTATTATTATTGCCTGTAAATGAGATGATTATCATCAGCCTGACTATGACACAACATTACTGTGAGAAGAGAATGCCTGAAAAATTCTGGATCTGCCTGAAGTTAAATAAGTTAGTATGTTAGATATTTGATGTTTTATAGTTTTGTCTGAGAGAAGAAATTCATAAGCTAGAGATGGATAGGTTAATCAAACCTTATGTAAAAGTTTAAAAGGAGCATGAGTCAAAAGACATGGACCAGAAAGTGGTGTCTTTTTAATATTTCAGATTTTAAAATGTTAAACATTTGACCAAAAAAAAAAAAAACTGTGACTGTAAGACTATCTGAGGACAGTTTGAGGAGGATGGCATTTGGCCAAAACCAATAAGAGCTTCTGCTCATGCTACTGCCTCTTTCTGGAATTCTATTCTGGCTTCTCTCCTACTGAGCTAAGGCTTTTTAGTTCTCTTTGATAATTCCAGCCAAAATTGATCTTGTCTCCTCCTGCCTGCCCAGAGCACAAACAATCTATATCATTTACTTCGGCCCTTAATTAACAGGTTATTGCATATCATCTAGATTTCTATATATTCTTTAATCTGTTAATATTCAACAGCTTCTTAGGTTCCGGTGATTTATACCAGCCCACAAAGCTGAGCACAGTATTAGACAACTATTATATGTTATCTATTTGCCTTTGCATTCGATCTTATGATGCTTTCAGATTCCTGCTTCCCTTTCCTAGATTTTATGTATTTTATTCTTTTTAAAAAGCCAGTTTTCCAAAATCACCTTCTGGATCTTGGAAAATTCTTTTCATAGTTATGCTTTTTCTTTTGAGTTTCCACAATAACTTTACTCTCCTTGTTCTGCAATATTTCTTCATGCCACCATATTGGTTCCTAGTCCCTGTATAGTTAAATATTGCTGAGTCCTCTTCTTTGATATACAAGTTGTCTGGACTGATATCTGCAACAGGGACTTCTACAACAGGGAGCTGAAATGGCCCACTTTCTCGTTTTCTGACACTTTGAACTGTTGGGGTTCGTGTATACTGTAGCCAATGCTCTCCCTGTCCCTTTTCTCAACTATACTTCCACATTTCCTATAATGCAATGCTCTATCAATCTCCTCTTCTCCCACCTGAGTTATTTTTCCCCTTTTTTCTGGTGTTATAGGTTCTAGTTGGGTATAAAGAAGTCTTCAAATATTATGAAAATGGTTGAAGAAAGAAAGTGAAAGTGTTAGTTGTTCGACTCCATGTAGCCCACCAGGCTCCTCTGTCCATGGAGTTCTCCAGGCAAGAATACTGGTGAGGTAGACATGCCCTTCTCTAGGAGATCTTCCTGACCCAGATAGCGAACCCCAGTCTCCCACACCATGGGTGGATTCTTTACTGTCTGAGCCACCAGGGAAGCTGATGAATATGCTTAACACTATTGATTATGCTCAACACTACTGATTATGCTCAACACTACTGAACTGCAATCTTAAAAATGGTTTAGGTGATAATTTTAATATTGTTGAATTTTTAACCACAATTAAAGAAAGAGAAAGGTCTTTATCTGGAACAAAGAAAAGAGAAAAAGCAGAAGACAGCATTATGGCTACCCTAAAAGTGATGGAGGGGCAGCTGCCATGTTTTTATATGCAGAGCCTTTGTGAACCAAGGGGCATATCCTGAGGGTGAGGAAGGAGAGATGAAGCTCCTCCTAAGTACTTCAGTTATTCATAATAAAAGTAAGTCAACAGTTGAGTCTTATAACCTAGATCCAAACACCTTGTAGGGAATGGACATTCCCTCAGATGCCAACAATAAGTTGACTTATCAGTCATCCATTTTCAGCATCACTGCAAATTTCTACCTTTTCTCATCTTCATAGGCATATTCATAGGAAGACATGAGAGAACTTAAATTAGGAGCCACTATCCAGGTGATCTTTTATACAAGAAGCCCCATTAAAAAAAAAACAAACACTCATTAAACAAATTTCAAGTCAATTCTTTATTCATGTTTAAAAGTTATCAACTAAGGAAAAATCAGCCTAATACCAAGTCCCTGAAAAATTTAGAAATGGATTAGAAAGGGAGAAGCAGTTATGAACTATCAGATGGGAAATGACAGGTTCCAGGCGCTTTCAAACATTTAAAGTACAGTCTAACAACATGGGAAAAGAAAAAATTACAAAGAGCCATCCTGGTAAGTTCATTGCAAAAATATTTTTTATTTAAGAGAATAATTGTCTTCAGCACTGACCTAATGAGCCTTAGATTGTTCATTAGCATATAGCCAACATTCTCTTATGGTTCCCAGCTGTGCAGAGAGCACCAAGAAGACAGAAAACCAAGACAGCCCACTATCCTGTGAAATCAACAATTTGTGTGTAAAGCTTATCGATTTCAGGAAAAGATCATCACTCATACCACAAATATTTACTGTATAAACAGAACCAGGTCTAGATCTCAAATGAGCAGAACAAGCAGCTTGCTTCCAGGATGTGTGATAAGAGAGAATTTCAATGTTTCTTCAGATTATTCAGAGGCCTTCCTCTCTTCTCACCCAAAAGGCAATGCTCCCATTAATGCCAACTATTTGCATAACTGTTTGCATTAACACCTATGCTTTTCTCATATCAACAAGTTACTATCTTCAGAGGCAGGAAGAAGGAATCCAATCAAACGGTAAGTTGCAATAGGAGAGAACATTTCATTTCTTTTTGTTGCATTTAATTTGGTTTTACTGGGCTCATACTATCTGAAGCCACCATGTAGGTATTGTGAAATATTCAAGTGTCCATGGAGGAAACAAACAAAAAAAAGAGGCAGTTGATAGTGGATTACACTAGGAAAAGGCAGTCTTAGGGGCCAGTCAGTGATACCATCCCAACATTTTCAAATCTAGATTCAGTAGTGCAGAGTCTTTAGAGACTTGCTCTGAGCTACTGACTGGAAAAGAGGCTACACAGAAGGGTTGCTTTTAAAATTCTAGAATGTATCAGAGGCCCTGAATGATGCCAAATTATATGAGTGGTCTTAGGGAAAAATAAACACTACTGTCCATGCCTTGCAGATTGATTATTTCACTCACAATGTTTGTTGAGGGCCTTCTGTATGCCAATCACTGTTTTAAGACAGGGTATGTGTAAGATGTTATATAAACAGGCACTGCTGAGAATCAAACACAGACCATCCAAATTGGATCTTCCCTTTGGCTTTCTTGTATTGCAGTTGCATTTAAGGATTTTTCAAGATATTCACTTGACACTATCTATGTTATTAGAAACCACTGCAGTCAGAAAATTAGAATTCATTAACAGGCAGATATTGTACTTGCTACTAAGATATATAAAGCTATATTTATCCTGCAGTGTAACATATCTGCTTCATCAGTGCAGGAACAAGGCAATCTTTCATCTGGATGAAATAGCCTTGAAAGCTTCGTCACTGCAGTGCAGCAAGAAGCTACTAAAATGGTTCTTCCTGGCCTCTTTCTTAAAAAAAAAAAAAAGACTGCACCACCTCCCAAGGGCTTCGGATGCAGTTGCTATAGCAACACTATATCTGAGTCAGAACTATTAACAATCACCATGGCAACAAGTGTCTCACTTGCCATTTCCAGAAACTCATTGCATTTGGACTAGAATCATCACACCATGTAAAAATGGGTGGGGCTTTCTTCTCAGTAAGAAACAAGATACTTTCTCCAAATAACTTAACCCTAAAATATTTTAAATAAAATAAAGCAAAAGGAATTATAAGGGAATAGTACTGTCACAAGCTGATTATCTTTTCTGAAATACTATAAATTGATGGAAATAATGGTTAAATGTTAATAATAGATATGGTAGATTCATTTCTTCCAATAGGATCCAGTAAAATCTTTGGTATATAAAAAGTTCCTTCTTAATTTGTAAATTCCCATGACTGCTTTATTTCTTTTGTGCAGTTCTTTTCTGCCTCTGCTAATTTCCCTTTTTTCCCCTCTGTCAAACACTCTCTTGAATTGAATATTTAACAGAGCAGAATTCTTTAGAGATTTGTGGATCACACTTGTCAAGTTAGAAGCAGCAGAAAGAATCACACGTATTTCTGGAATTACATCAATAATGGAATGTGTGGTACTCCATGGGAAGTGGTCACAATGGAGCTGCAGGCCATTTATTTCTTTTCTTTCTTAAACATAAGATGGTAAGAATGGGCAGTGTCCAGATTTTCATCCAGAGTATAGCCTCTACAAGTGATTGGACACTGGAGAAGAATCACACTCTAGTCTTACATCTATAGGATCATCATTGCTCTTGCATTATCTTCCCTCCTAGATGTCCCAGTGTACCTCTTCACCTCCTGATCCTGGTGCCTTTATCACACACACCATGTCATGTCACACAGTGACATTTTCCTGGGATCTCTGTTCTGGATCAGAGTTGCTAAGGCCAGATAATGTTGACAGGTAACTTTCAGAATAGGTTTTCCTGTGTATTGACCCAAAGGAGACTAAAACAAAACAAATTTTCCTTAACTAAAAGCCAAATTATACCAAACATCAAAATGATCCTTTTCTTTTCCAAGTATCCTGTTCTGTGAAAACAAAATATTCTGTTATGATGTGCCCTTTCTTCCCTCAGAGCTCAGGAGACTGAAGACAGACTCCAGAGTAAGTGAACTTCGGTACAGAGAACACAGCTTTACTAGTGATGAGAGAAGGGAAATGGAGATGGCCCTTCTTTTCACTGTGAATATCAGGTTATTTTTGCTCATGATTATGTAGAATGGAAACTGAAGAAGAAAGGTGGGCAATATCAAAGTGTCTTATGAAGCCAATGTGATTAAGTATTAGGAGGTCCTTGAGGAAAGGCTCTCTAGCCTATTTTTGAGAGGTTAGAAGGACTCCAAGGTCAAGGGAACATTGGGCTGAAAGCTGCAGGCTACCTGTAGTCTAGGGTAAACAAGTGTTCAGCAAAAGGTTATAGCTTATAATGCACCCACCTCTGAGTGAGGCTATCACATTGCTTCCCTGGTTTGGGTCTACCCAAGAAAATAGGAACCAAACTTTCTCCAGAAACTATAAGTGACATCAGAAATGTTCTCATTTACGATTTTCTTCTCTGAAATGCTGTAATTGTCTATTGCTACTTGACTGTTGATTTTTCCATTTTTCCCCCTCCATGAAATTGACCATGTCCCTCTAGAAAAGAAACCTGCCTTGTCCCATGGTGTGGATTGTCAGGCTAAGGGTCACCCACATATTAGTCAATAATTAGGGGGGACTTTTGCTGGGAGAATCATACTCTAATGGGCAGTTTTCATGGCTATTTGTGGATCAATAAATCACAGAAGCACTAGCTTTGGACTCAAATCCCTCTTCCTTACCTTAATAGCTGTAAGACAATGAGTACAAATTTGATCACTCTGATATCATCTTCTCTCATTTTTGAGAGAGAGCTAACAATAATACAGGGCTTCCCTGATAGCTCAGTTGGTAAAGAATCAACCTGCAATGCAGGAGACCCCAGTTCAATTTCTGGGTCAGGAATACTGCGGCTCATCTGGTAAAGAATCTGCCTTCAATTAAGGAGACCTGGTTTCAATCCCTGAGTTGGGAAGATCCCCTGGAGAAGGGAAAGGCTACCCACTTCAGTATCCAGGCCTGGAGAATGCCATGAACTGTATATAGTCCATGGGTTGCAAAGAGTCGGACACAACTGAGCGGCTTTCACTCTCTTAACAATAATACATAGTTTATAGAATTGTTTCAATGATTAAACTAATATACGTAGAGCTCCTAGTACAGTACTTGCCTCTCGGTAAACACTATTATTACATTATTGTTGGATTCAATTTGTCTACTCATTGCTTCCTATTTGGATAGAAAAAATATATATATAATATTTTTGATTTAAAGATTGTTCATTCATTTATTCATAAATTCATTAAAAGAACATTTATCTGTGAGAGGCAGGGACAAGATGTAGGTATTGCCTGGTAAGAGTTATAACTTTCTAATATTGCAGAAAATAGTAGAGGAGGGAAATCATTGTAAATGATATTTCGGCTTCAGAATTAAACAACAGATTTTCCTCAGCTGGGTGGAGTGTTCAAGATTTATCTTTGTGGACTGCTTTCCTTCTCTAACACAACTCTTAATAGTAAATATGCCCATGGGCTTTTTGTACTCCATTTGTGAAGCTATACTATAGGTTGTCCCAATACTGCCATTAAAATTGCTGCTTTAAAGTGTTTGTTTCTCTTGGCTATAAAAATAAAAGTTCCCTGTAGACTGGAACTTGGCAAACAGTTTGATTAAGTTGGGCTATTTTTATTTTATGCTCAAAGGGAAGCAACATGACCTAGTGAAACAAGATGCCTGAGGTCAGAAAACTGGACTTCCCATTCTGACTCTGCCATTGTTATATTTGGAAAGTTCCTCAGTTTCTCCCTGCTTGAAAAAAAAAAATGGAGACTAGTTTCTGCCTCCTATATTTTATTATAATGTGAGTAAAAGGGTTAAATATTATAATGAACCCTAATTCTCTCACATGCTGTATCAAAATAGTGAAGTGAAAGTCGCTCAGTCGTGTCCAACTCTTTGCAAACCCAGGATTTATATAGTCCGTGGAATTCTCCAGGGCAGAATATTGGATTGGGTAACCTTTCCCTTCTTCAGGGGATCTTCCCAGCCCAGGGATCGAACCCAGGTATCCTGCATTGCAGGTGGATTCTTTACCAGCTGAGCCACATGGGAAGCCCATGTCTCAAAATGGGAACCAGTAAATACTGCTTCTACTGCTTCCTTATTCAACCAAATAAGAGCAGGAAAATGTAATCAGTCTGGCCTGGCTTATCCATGTGAGAAGAGACATAGCAAGTGTCAGAGATTAAACCTCTAGCAAACAGTACATTCTAAAAGAATTCAGACATGTTTGGGTCCAGTGAGAGAACAAGTAGATAAGGTGCTCATCCTCTGAGCCTCAGTTCAAATAGCTGTTTATTATTTGTGCATCACCACTGATTTTTCACAAATTTCCTCCTCACATGAATTTAAAACATTATGAAATACACTGCTTTGTGATAACACTCTGCCTTCCGTTTCTGCTGTCAAGGAAGGTCATGGAAGGCAGAAAACTGATAAGTCACGTATAAGGAAGTCCCTTATACGTGTGTGCATGCACACACAGACACACACACACACCCCTACTACTAACATCATTTAGCTGTTCTCCATAGAGGCCATCTAATGAGTTAAATCAGCTGAACAATGGGCCTGACAAAGCAGAGCCGCTGTCCAGGCCTAGCCTAGACTGGGTTAATTCTGTGAAATCAGCTGGGCACTAAGAATCAGCAGTAATTCACATTGAATAGAATTCTGCTTTTCTTGGTGCTTCAGGTTAAAAAAAAAAAAAGATGTACCTTCTTTCTCAAAGAACTTTCAAGTCTGCTTATTTGGCAACCTTTTCAAAAAGGTCATGTGCTTTCTGTGGGCAGAAACTGTACCTTCTGTTTGTTTTCCTTACAGCAGCTAAGACAAATAACTTGTATAGCCTTGTTAACAAATGTTTTGATTTCAGGGTTCTGTAAAGACTTTTCAAAAATTAAAAAAACACTTCCTAACTGCTGCTGAGTATGGACAAGGGAACCTATTCCATCTGGTCACAGTCAGAACAGTTTTCCTTGTAACCCTGCCTACTGAGTATCGACTGTATCTGAGGTATACACTGAATCAAGATCACTCTAAGTAACTTTGTCTTACTGTTTATGGGTCTATTAGGGCCAGAAGGCACAGATGGCCCAACTCCATCCTAATTAATCAAGCTGTGACAAGATGACATTTAGATGGACCTAGAAAAAGGGAGGAAGCACCATTTTGAGATATTAAGATTATCATTTTGATTTAGATAATCTGAATGCTATAATTCCATCTTCAAACTGATTCTGTTGTTTCCAAAGATTCACTCCAGACTTTGTGGTCTTTCTGACTCTCTGCTTTTGTAAGTAGTTATTCTCAGTATTTTAGGTTAAAATAACAAAAATAATTTAGGGTTCTTTGATTGCTAGTAATAGAAATAACTAGCTAATAGCTAGTTCATTTGATCAAAAATTTATTATTAGAATATTAACAGACAATGACCAAATAGAAGGCCTCAGAACCCAACTTAGAAAAATCAAGTGCAAGTAGTTTCTGAAGCTCTCAGCAAAATCTCATGTCTGCTGAAGTGCGTGAACTCTTTTCTTGTCTCTCAGCAGAGTGTGACTAGTCAAAGTTAGTTCAGGTCAGTTCAGTTGCTCAGTCATGTCCAACTCTTTGCGACCCATGGACTTCAGCACACCAGCTTCCCTGTCCATCACCAACTCCCAGAGACTGTACAGACTCATCTCCATAGAGTTGGTGATGTCATCCAACCATCTCATCCTCTGTCATCCCCTTCTCCTTCTCCCCTCAATCTTTCCCAGCATCAGGGTCTTTTCAAATGAGTCAGCTCTTCGCACCAGGTGACCAAAGTATTGGAATTTCAGCTTCAACATCAGTCCTTCCAATGAACACTCAGGACTGATTTCCTTTAGGATGGACTGGTTGGATCTCCTTGCAGTCCAAGGGACTCTCAGAAGTCTTCTCTAATACCACAGTTCAAAAGCATCAATTCTTCAGTGCACAGCTTTCTTTAGTCCAACTTTCACATCCATACATGCCCACTGGAAAAACCATAGCCTTGACTAGATGGACCTTTGTTGGCAAAGTAATGTCTCTGCTTTTTCATATGCTATCTAGGTTGGTCATAATTTTCCTTCCAAGGAGTAAGCGTCTTTTGATTTCATGGCTGCAGTCACCATCTGCAGTGATTTTAGAGCCCCCCAAATAAAGTCTGCCACTGTTTCCACTGTTTCCCCATCTGTTTGCCATGAAATGATGGTGCAGAATGCCATGATCTTCGTTTTCTGAATGTTGAACTTTAAGCCAAATTTTTCACTCTCTTCTTTCACTTTCATCACGAGGCTCTTTAGTTCTTCTTTACTTTCTGCCATAAGGCTTGTGTCATCTGCGTATCTGAGGTTACTGAGATTTCTCCTGGCAATCTTGATTCAGCTTGTGCTTCACCCAGCCCAGCGTTTCTCATGATGTACTCTGCATAGAAGTTAAGTAAGCAGGGTGACAATATACAGCCTTGACGTACTCCTTTTCCTATTTGGAACCAGTCTGTTGTTCCATATCCAGTTCTAACTGTTGCTTCTTGACCTGCATACAGATTTTTCAAAAGGCAGGTCAGGTGATCTGGTATTCCCATCTCCTTCAGAATTTTCTGCAGTTTGTAATGATCCACACAGGCAAAGCTTTAGCATAGTCGATAAAGCAGAAATACATGTTTTTCTGGAACTCTCTTGCTTTTTCAATAATCCATCAGATGTTGGCAAAGTTAGGGTTCATGCTTATTGCTTGGCTGTCTTAGAGAATGTGGCAGTGTGAACCTCTAGGAAAGGCCATGATCCACAGAGATGGGACAGACACCTGAATCTACCAACTCACAAAGGTGTCACTCAGCACAGGTAGAGAATCCACCCCCTTCTATTCTTGAAGTATCAAGAAGCTTTAAGCAATGGAAAAAGAATACTGGGTGCCTCCAAAACCACAAACATTTACTACAGTCATCACCCATCTTTCTCTTCAGTTGTGGAGACATTATTAGATCTATTCTAAGTCTGTTAGCCCTTAATAGAAAAAGTGGGGAAACTACGTGGGCCTGCTGTTTAGAACCTTGCTAAAGAACTTCTTCCATCAGCTATCCTAATCTCCCCAGTGTACTGTAGTCACAGAAGCTTATAAAATAAAGATCCTGCCTATTCTTCTGTGCCCTTAAGTATCATAGCATCTAATCCAGGTGCTCAATTTAGCAACATTTTGTTAACACTGATACTATCCCCATCCGATTTGCTTGGAAGATGATGATAAGCAAAATGAGACTGACAGCTTTTAATATTTTCCAAGCTTCAGAAAGGAAGAAGGGTTCTGTAATACTAACACAGAGTCAGGCTGGAATAAGAAGCTACAGCAACTGGCTGTGTGAGGTTTATGATGTCTAAACTCCCACCAAGCTGCTCTCATCTCTCCATATGTCCCCGGGTCACTGGGAGCTAAGTTTAGGATTTATAAAAAAACAGGGCAATGCCCTTCTGGTCATGATACCTCTAAGTGAGCAAATAATGAGGATGAGCTACTATTTACCAAACTGGTGTATTTAATAGCCATCATCCAAAAAGCATGTGGGAGAGCCACATGCTTGCATTCATACAAGCCTTCAGAAGAAAGATTCTGAATGTCCATGTTCTTCTGCTATTTCTCGCCAATATTTACACATTATAATATGACAGCGTAATGTATATTTACTCTGATTACTAGGTCATTTTTGCTTCCCAGCTATTCGACTGGTAATTGCTATTCACTGTTTCCTAAATGCTAAATGAGAAACGTGCTAGTACTGATAAAAGTTGTATGTGCCATTTTAGCAGTCTGCCAGGAAAAGAAGCTGGGACCACACGAATGCCAGCTGCAAGGTTTATTCTGTACTGACCAAAGTTTTGGTCCTCGTGTATTCTTCAATTTTTCAGAAGTTATCGCTGCAGTGATATATTTTAAGTTATATAAATAATGATTTTTGTTTTCCATTTATGCTGTTGGTTGGCCCACTAAGTCCAAAAGATCCTGAATTATCTATGTTTTAATTGGTTCTTTGCAGTGAATACATGATCCAGATAACTGCCAACTCTTTTTTTCTATCGTGTGAATTTATAAACTTCAGTTTTGGTTATCTTTCTTGCTGGTTTTAAATGATTTCAGACTTCTGTACCAGCTATAAGAACACAGGGCTACTCTTTAAGATGTAGCATTTCCTGCCCAGTAAAAACCCATTGAAAAAATATTCCTCTTAAACTCCAATTTTAGATGCATCCTATCTGCAACGTTCCAGGTCAGGCAAGGAAAGGAAGATAAAAGCTGAAGATACCATGCCTGGCTTTGTTTCCTGAGGTTTGAGGTGGAGATCAGTGACAGCACTGGTTTGACTTGATGAATTTCATATATTTCTGGTTTCAGGAGAGCATACATTCAGACCTAAGTTTGCAAGTTTTGTAGAAAGAGAAATGAGACACTAAGGAGTTAAAAGAGAAGAGATAAACTCTAAATGAATCTCCATGTTCACCTGTTTGGCTACAGCTTTACTTTCCCAGTAAGGTGCAAAGTGCTAGATGAGCAAGGGGACCAGAGCACAAAAGCAGGCAGGATAAAGGGGGTGGAATAAGGCTTGGTATTCCGCAAGTCTGCTCAAGGTAAGCTACAAACAATGGAGCATTCATTATTCCTGGTGCCTGCTCCATGGGTTTGCAATTTAAATTGGGCAGACATTGTTGGGAGCTTATTATAGGTGTTCAGCAAAACTAATAGAGAAGTTGAGGAGTTTCTGATTATGGATGGAGAGGTGACTTGGTAGCAAGGAAAAAAAGTGAAGTCACTCAGTTGTGTCCGACTCTTTGTGACCCCATGGACTGTTACCTACCAGGCGCCTCTGTCCACAGGATTTTCTAGGCAAGAGTACTGGAGTGGGTTGCCATTTCCTTCTCCAGGGGATCTTCCTGACCCAGAGATTGAACCCAGATCTCCCGCATTGTAGGCAGATGCTTTACAGTCTGAGCCACCAGGGAAGATCAGTTATTTTTAAGCCACAGGAGAGACAACAAATAATTATTCTAGAAGAGTGCCAGTAGGACTTCCCTGGTGGTCCAAGTGGTTAAAACTTCACCTTCCAATGCAGAGGGTAGAGGCTCAATCCCTGGTTGGGGAACTAAGATCCAGCCGGCATGCCTTGTGCCCACCACAAAAACCACAAACAGAAGCAATATTGTAACAAATTCAATAGTTTAAAAAAAATATTCCATATCCAAAAAACAATAAATGTGTCAAAAATTCAGCAATAAGTATTTTTGTCTATATGGATTTTGAAAGTTAAAAACAGAGTAGTACTACCAATAACAACAGCAAAAACTATTCCACAACATGATCATTTCCAACTTCTTCATTTTACCCTCACTTCTCCTTCCTAGTTCATTCTTCCCGCAGCACTGTCTTACCTTAATATGCAGACTATAATTACAAGATAGCCATCTGCTACTCTTCACTCTGTTTTGGACTCCAAATATTTCTGGTGGGCCTAGGTATAACCCTTTGTATTTGTTGTTGGTTTTTTTGTCTGAAACTTTACGGAAGGAAAACTGGGCTTGTGTAAGAATGTTTGATAGCATTCCCTTCTTCTAAAATAATTAAGACATCAAACATCTCCCAGGGTCTTGCCATTGCCACTTGTAGAATAACATCTACCACCCTTAACTTACAGGATTATTTCAGGAATCAAAAGAGGTGAATATATGCTTCATCAATTACAAAGTATAGAGACAGTGAGAGTTGATTATTTTTAATATAATATTTTCCTGATTAAAAAAAAATTGGAAAACAAACACAAACAGGGACTTATAGCTCTAAGTCAAGGCTAAAATGTCTCATTCCTCATTTCTGTGCAGTCATTCACCTGGGCAGCTCCTTTCCACTAAGGTGGCAGCATCTGCCACCTTCTCTATTGGTCTCTGATGCTCTGAATCCAGAAAATGCATGGGAAATGGAAATGTCTGTATGTTTCAGTGTACACTGCTACCTAGATTCCTCTAAGGAGCACATCTTCCAAGACGGAAGCACATTTGCCTACACTCACATGCATGGGCACACACCTGGAAATACTCCTACTCTGATGTCTAATTGATTTCTGTATGCTCTTTCAGAATGCATATAGATGGATTATTAGGAAACTGTAGTGTCAGTCAAGATAACACAAAAAAGCAGCATTCTACGGTAGACAGAAGAATACCTTAGATTTGTGGTAGGCACAGATTCTGGTGACTGGGGATATCTTTCTCTAGGTCTTCTCTAGCCTGGATCTGCCATCTGCCATCATTTTGTTAGCTGATTTGTGTGTGTGTTTCTCTTGCTTTTCCTCAGAGAGTTCCATATGTGTTAAAGGTGGTAAGGAATATTTAAACACAGAAATACTAAGGTGTTTATCCATCTTGGTATGTGGTTGAACTGTTTCATCTTTTCCTATGTACTAAGAAAGAGTTATGTTCTTTAAATTAACTAGCAAATATTTTTTTGTATTGATCCAGAAGACGTATTTTGTCCATTGGTCTTCATCCTAGCATCACTGGGCCTGTAACACCACCACATTTTTGTTCATGTACCTATTCCATGATATATGGATAGTGTTGCTAGGAGGCACTCTTGGAGTGGGGGCAGTGATAGATAACAGAACAGACATTGAAAACTTTGAGCTGTGTGAAGTCCCCTAATGCTGCATTCCACCCTAAATTCTTTTCTCTCATTCTAGTGCTAGCTTACTGTAATATCTGGTTTCCATTTGCACATGTGTCTCATCTATTACATTTTCTTGTCTGAAAGAAGAATTTTAAAATAGTAGAAGCAGAGAAAGTTAGAGGCCTAATAATTATTCAGAAAGCAGGGTTGATGGTGGCAGGGAGCCAGCACAGGATGAGCCTTGTGAGCACTTCTATTTTTCCTTGAGTAGCGGAAAGAGTTCAATCACATTCATCAAAGATTAAAGTGCTTTGAGCTGCCCCTCCAGAGCACTTGGAAAGAGATGCTTTCTTCTGTCTCACCTAGGGAACCTTAAGTTTTTCCATCCACCTATTAATTTTCTACATCTGGCACAGTTTTTCAACTTTCCACCAGGGCTTCTTCTTAAACAAAACTGGTCATTCAAGACATTCATTTTTCCTTCTTTGGAAAACCTTTGAGATGCTTGAAGGGCAGGAAGAGAGGAATATAGGGTCACTCTGCAAAAAACATGAAACTAAGTTTTGTTTTTAGAACCCCTGATCTTCTGTTCTGTATGATGTATCTATTGAAATAGTTCTGAAGATTAAATAGAAGTGAATTGTGGCTACAAACCTGACTCATTCAACACCGGTCAAAAGCATGAGTCTGAATCAGGTTCAACTCAATTCAACAAGTATTGATTGACTGCCTAGGATGTGCTATCACAGGGTTAGCAGGCTAAAAAGCAGAAAACCTACAGAGAGGAGAGTGATTAAGCCCCTTTCACCTGCTGTACTTGATGCTTTTATGCCTGAATCTTGACTTACAACTTAACTCATAAATTACAGGAAATTTTTGCGGGAAGGTTTTGCCTTCAGAGTATCCCTTCCCCTACCCCTGTTAATTAGATACTGATTTTCCTTGGGAAACACCTCCTCCCACTTTGAATCCATAACATTTGGTGACATTGATTCCATCACCAGTAAAGGGGAAGGCATGTGAAGCAGGCTAAGGTGATCAGCATGACCTTGCCCTAGCCACAGCAATTGGCTCCAGGAAGAGCACCCACGAGATGATATGATATCATATATCATAGCATAGCATAGCATATTATGACATAATATCAAAAACAATCTGAGCTAATCCTGAGACTATTTTCTGGAACCACAATAAAAGACATACCCTCTCTCTGCTGAAATTTCTATTTTTATTTTTTAATAATTTAATTTATTTATTCTAATTGGAGGCTAATTACTTTAAAATATTGTAGTGGTTTTTGCCATTCATTGACATGAATCAGCCATGGGTGTACATGGGTTCCCCATCCTGAACCCCCATCCCATTCCTCAGGGCCATCCCAGAGCACCAGCCCTGAGCACCCTGTCTCATGCATGGAACCTGGACAAAAAACGTAAGATTAATAGCCTAAAACTGCTGGCAAAGATACTGCCATTAAAATACAGAGACTACCTGAGAAACTGTTCTAATCCAGAGATAAGGAGAGGCAAGTACCAAAGAGAAGCTGTTGTTTATTTAGTCCTTCGATTCATCTTTCCCAGAAGCCTTTTTCCCTTGGAATTCCTGTTATTTGAACCAATAAATTCCCCTTCTTCTTAATCCAGCTTGAATTGAATTTATTGTCACTTTCAACTCAAAGATTCTTGACAAACTTATCCCTGTATTTTACAAATCAACCCAAAGAATACTAACATTCCTTCCATTAATCTTAATCTTAGCTAATTGAAAAAAAAGAATAAGTCATTAAGAAATAATATTTCTTGTTTTGTATATACTTTTATAAGCACGTAATTCATCTTAATATACCTTTCCAATGGGATACATCCTACAAATGGATGGATGCCAACCTTCACTTGCTAATGAGGGATGGATGACGACACTCATCTAACCCTTTGGGAAGACTACACTTAAAACTACTAACCAAGAATAAAAGTTCATAGGGAATGAGAATGAATATTAGGGTACTGGTACACTGGAACATTCATGCTGGATATTTACCTGATACCTTTTGATAATATAAATACACTTATCTTACCCAACTATATGCAGTAAGGGACTAATCAAATTCTGAAAGAGATCAGCAGTTCCACTGACCTGGTCTAAAACATCCTGGGACAATATCAATCTCCTATTGCAGTAGCATAAAGTTCACCATCTCAGTAAACCTACTGTTTATTAAAGACTGTTAACTACTTGCCAACTATCATGCCAAGAGCTACACATGTCAAACATTTTATTGAAACTTCACAAGACTCTATTACAAATCCTATTAAAAATTGGGAAGCCGAAGTTCCTGAAAATTAATAGCTAGTTCAGCTAGAAATGGAGACCTAAAATTGAAACCATGTCTATCATATGATCTCAAACATGTGACCTCAACTATATTATTCTCATCCCATAATCCTCTCACCTCCCCATCCCTTGCCCACTCTTAAGTTACCGATTGACTAAGCCGACTAATTGACTAGCCAACTAATTTAACTGTATGTCTTGAGATTCTAGCCCTTTTATGCCCCGTATTATGCTTTTCTCACCTCAGTGCTAGGATTCCTCAGAAATGCTAAGGCTTACTGTGGGTAAAAGGAAACAGCATCAAAGTTTCTTCTAGTCCTTTGAAAGTCACCATCCTATTATAAATTGATCATCTTCCTTTTTAAACCAAGTATTTGGGGAAGATTCCTCAAATGAAGTAGCCATTCAGTTGCTAAATTCTGCAAATTCCCCCTTCAAGATTGCTCCTGTTACTTTATAATCCTACTACAGCATTTGTTGTATTACCTGCTCTCCTTAGGACTGTTATAAGCTCTTCCTAACCAATTCCTGTCTCCCATCTTTCCATCTCTAACTCCTTCTGGAAAGTAACCTAAAATCCTCTTTTTATCACATTCAGTTCAGTTCAGTCACTCAGTTGTGTCCAACTCTTTGCAACCTCATGAACCACAGCATGCCAGACCTCCCTGTCCATCATCAACTCCTGGAGTTTACCCAAACTCATGTCCATTGAGTCAGTGACCCCTGTTAATTAGATACTGATTTTCCTTGGGAAACACCTCCTCCCACTTTGAATCCATAACATTTGGTGACATTGATTCCATCACCAGTAAAAGGGGAAGGCATGTGAAGCAGGCTAAGGTGATCAGCATGACCTTGCCCTAGCCACAGCAATTGGCTCCAGGAAGAGCACCCACGAGATGATATGATATCATATATCATAGCATAGCATAGCATATTATGACATAATATCAAAAACAATCTGAGCTAATCCTGAGACTATTTTCTGGAACCACAATAAAAGACATACCCTCTCTCTGCTGAAATTTCTATTTTTATTTTTTAATAATTTAATTTATTTATTCTAATTGGAGGCTAATTACTTTAAAATATTGTAGTGGTTTTTGCCATTCATTGACATGAATCAGCCATGGGTGTACATGGGTTCCCCATCCTGAACCCCCATCCCATTCCTCAGGGCCATCCCAGAGCACCAGCCCTGAGCACCCTGTCTCATGCATGGAACCTGGACAAAAAACGTAAGATTAATAGCCTAAAACTGCTGGCAAAGATACTGCCATTAAAATACAGAGACTACCTGAGAAACTGTTCTAATCCAGAGATAAGGAGAGGCAAGTACCAAAGAGAAGCTGTTGTTTATTTAGTCCTTCGATTCATCTTTCCCAGAAGCCTTTTTCCCTTGGAATTCCTGTTATTTGAACCAATAAATTCCCCTTCTTCTTAATCCAGCTTGAATTGAATTTATTGTCACTTTCAACTCAAAGATTCTTGACAAACTTATCCCTGTATTTTACAAATCAACCCAAAGAATACTAACATTCCTTCCATTAATCTTAATCTTAGCTAATTGAAAAAAAAGAATAAGTCATTAAGAAATAATATTTCTTGTTTTGTATATACTTTTATAAGCACGTAATTCATCTTAATATACCTTTCCAATGGGATACATCCTACAAATGGATGGATGCCAACCTTCACTTGCTAATGAGGGATGGATGACGACACTCATCTAACCCTTTGGGAAGACTACACTTAAAACTACTAACCAAGAATAAAAGTTCATAGGGAATGAGAATGAATATTAGGGTACTGGTACACTGGAACATTCATGCTGGGATATTTACCTGATACCTTTTGATAATATAAATACACTTATCTTACCCAACTATATGCAGTAAGGGACTAATCAAATTCTGAAAGAGATCAGCAGTTCCACTGACCTGGTCTAAAACATCCTGGGACAATATCAATCTCCTATTGCAGTAGCATAAAGTTCACCATCTCAGTAAACCTACTGTTTATTAAAGACTGTTAACTACTTGCCAACTATCATGCCAAGAGCTACACATGTCAAACATTTTATTGAAACTTCACAAGACTCTATTACAAATCCTATTAAAAATTGGGAAGCCGAAGTTCCTGAAAATTAATAGCTAGTTCAGCTAGAAATGGAGACCTAAAATTGAAACCATGTCTATCATATGATCTCAAACATGTGACCTCAACTATATTATTCTCATCCCATAATCCTCTCACCTCCCCATCCCTTGCCCACTCTTAAGTTACCGATTGACTAAGCCGACTAATTGACTAGCCAACTAATTTAACTGTATGTCTTGAGATTCTAGCCCTTTTATGCCCCGTATTATGCTTTTCTCACCTCAGTGCTAGGATTCCTCAGAAATGCTAAGGCTTACTGTGGGTAAAAGGAAACAGCATCAAAGTTTCTTCTAGTCCTTTGAAAGTCACCATCCTATTATAAATTGATCATCTTCCTTTTTAAACCAAGTATTTGGGGAAGATTCCTCAAATGAAGTAGCCATTCAGTTGCTAAATTCTGCAAATTCCCCCTTCAAGATTGCTCCTGTTACTTTATAATCCTACTACAGCATTTGTTGTATTACCTGCTCTCCTTAGGACTGTTATAAGCTCTTCCTAACCAATTCCTGTCTCCCATCTTTCCATCTCTAACTCCTTCTGGAAAGTAACCTAAAATCCTCTTTTTATCACATTCAGTTCAGTTCAGTCACTCAGTTGTGTCCAACTCTTTGCAACCTCATGAACCACAGCATGCCAGACCTCCCTGTCCATCATCAACTCCTGGAGTTTACCCAAACTCATGTCCATTGAGTCAGTGATGCCATACAACCATCTCATCCTCTGTCATCCCCTTCCCCTCCTGCCCTCAATTTTTACCAGCATCAGGGTCTTTTCAAATGAGTCAGCTGTTTGCATGAGGTAGCCAAAGTACTGGAATTTCAGCTTCAACATCAGTCCTTCCAATGAACACCCAGAACTGATCTCCTTTAGGATGGACTGGTTGGATCTCCTTGTAGTCCAAGGAACTCTCAAGAGTCTTCTCCAACACCACAGTTCAAAAGCATCAATTCTTCAGCACTCAGCTTTCTTTATAGTCCAACCTCACATCCATACATGACGACTGGAAAAACTATAGCCTTGACTAGGCAGACCTTAGCTGACAAAGTAATGTCTCTGCTTTTTAATATGCTATCTAGATTGGTCATAACTTTCCTTCCAAGGAGTAAGCATCTTTAAATTTCATGGCTGCAATCATATTCGGTTCAGTTCAGTTCAGTCACTCAGTTGTGTCTGACTCTTTGTGACCCCATGAATCAGCATACCAGGCCTCCTTGTCCAGCAGCTACTCCCAGGGTTTACTCAAACTCATGTCCATCGAGTCGGTGACGCCTCTAGCCATCTCATCCTCTGTCATCCCCTTCTTCTCCTGCTTCCAATCCCTCCCAGCATCAGGGTATTTTCCAATGAGTCAACTCTTCTCATGAGGTGGCCAAAGTACTGGAGTTTCAGCTTTAGCATCAGTCCTTCCAATGAACACCCAGGACTGATCTCCTTTAGAATGGACTGGTTGGTCCTTAACTTGTAAGTTAAAACAAAACAAAACAAAACAAAAAACCCAACTCTATATGCTCCCATTGCTTACTGCATGGTTTTAAAAGTTTAAACTTACAAAGCATCTAAGGACTTGGTTAAACTGGCCTTTGTCTACTTTTCTCTCCCTTTACCTTCCTACATAAATTTTACTTTTACTCTAAAATGTCCTTGTTGCTGGCCTCTATATTCAGCTTACTTTCTCAATTCTGTGATTCTGTTCACATCTTTTTCTCTGCATGAAATGCACTTTCCCTCATCACCACTCACAGTGATTCTGTTTTATCCTTAGAGACCCAGATTACATTCCATTTCATCTGAAACTTCAGCCAGATCTTATTCCTCTCTCTCTGAACACTTAAGGAACTTACTGATATCAATACTTCCTTGATATATATTCCATACTTCCTTGTACTAAAACTAGGCAAGTGAGGATTTCATTCTCTGCACCAAATATTAAGCTTTTATGAGCAGAACTCACAACTTACATATCTTTATGCCTCAATACAGCACCTGGCCTAGTAGTGCCTTAACTGTAAGAGATAATGGACATATGATATACTAACTGAATAAATATATGAAATGAGAAACGTTGTAGTAGTCAACATCCTAAAGATGCCTCTTGGTATCCATGTGAAGTCGCTCAGTCATGTCCAACTCTTTGTGACCCCATGGACTGTAGCCCACTAGGCTCCTCTGTCCATGGGATTCTCCAGGCAAGAATACTGGAGTGGGTTGCCATTTCCTTCTCCAGGGGATCTTCCCGACCCAGGGATCGAACCCAGGTCTCCTGCATTGCAGGCAGACTCTTCAACCTCTGAGCCACCATGCCCTTGTGTAATTCCCTCCCACACTGAATATCAATGAGAATCTGCAGAAATGACAGAATATGACTTACAAAGTGAAATCATGAAAGATATTGTGAACTAAGAATGACCAAAATGTAAACTATGGACTTTGGGTGATTATGATGTGGCAATGTCGTTTCATCAGTTGTAACAAATGCACCATTCAAGTGAGGAATGTTGATAATGGTAGAGGCTATGCATGTGAGGGCAGAGAGTGTGTGCAGAAATCTCTGTATTTTCCTCTCAATTTTCCAGTGAAACTAAAACTTCTCTAAACAAATGCAATCTTCAAAAAATATACTGTGGCTTTCACTTTGTGTTCTTTATCATCACTTGCTCTTGGGGGAGGGAACAACCATGTCATAAGAATACTCAGCCAGTCCTATAGATTGGTCACATGGTGGGGAACCCTAGCCTCCTGCTCACAGCCAGCCCCAACTTGCCTACTGCTTGAGTGAGCCATCATGTCAGTGTTTCCCCCAACCCCAGTCAAGTCTTCAAATAGCCACAGCCTTAGCCGACATGTTGACCACACTCTCCTTAGACATCCTAAGCCAGAATCACCCAAATACACTGCTCCAGAATGCCTGGCCCACAGAAACTGTGTAAGATAATATATGCCTTTTTTTTTTGAAGATTCTAAATTTCATGATAATTTGTTACAAAGCAATACATAACTAATACATAAGCCCATCATGGTAGCTCTAATCACAGGAATAAGAAAGTCCAAAGAATTTCCACTGGGTTTGCAGAGAAGAAGAGAAAAATGGGAAATAATTTTAAAAAGAGAGAAGAGTTCAAAAATGTGAATACCTAAACTGTACATGTGAGACATTTATAAAAGACCACATTCAGTATCCAAGTCTCTGCATGTTTCTAACTTGTGAGCCATAATTCTAAGCATATTTGTACTAATTATCAAACATATGATAAACATTGGTGACTATCATTTTTTAGCATTCCTATGTGCCAATAACTCTTCTAAGATCTTCCCAGCAACCCTAGGATGTAGGTAACTCATTATCCCCATTTTGCAGAAGAGGGACTGAGGCACACAGAGATGATGTAACTTGTTCAAGGTATCAGAGATGGTAGCTGGCAGAGCTTGTTTTGCACACAAGCAGGCTAGATATACAGCCCACACTCTGAATCACTAAGCTATATGGGACATAATACTTTTTTTAAGATTTGACCATATATACAGCATTTCAGAAAAATCATTTAAAGTATTAAAAGTAAAAGTTTATTTAAAATCAGTGACCAAAAGCAACTCATAGATTGGCCCCAGCAATCCTCACTTGGTCACAAGATGGTCTTACTTTACCCCTTTGATAGTTAAAATTGTGAAGCAAAGTCGAGAGTCTGCTTCATTCTGAATTCCCTCAAGAGACACTCTCAAAGCTTTGAGTATATTTATCTTCAGCACAGAGGGATTTGAAGCATCCTTTGGTTCAAGCTGGTTGCATCAAACAGTGATATTTGAATCCATAGTACAATTGTTGATTTTCTAAATACAATAAAATCCATTTTACTCTTTTGTTGAAGTCTAGAAGGAACACAGTAATTAAAGAAAAAAAGAGAAAGGTACAATTCAGCCTATTTTCCACAAACACTATTCAAAATCCTGAGAAAGATAGGAAAATCTGTAAGACTCTGCCCTCGAGGAGTTTATATCCTAACAGTTATAAGTTGATTAAAATAGCTTTTCATTATCAATAGGGTAAATTATAAGAACCAGATAGTAGACATTAGACATTATGAATTTTGTCAATCTAAACAATTCAGAAAAATTCTTCCACAAATTGGATCATAGATTATAAAGTCAAAATAAATGGATTCTTTCTCAACAACTAATATTCTTAATACAAACATCCAATAAACACAATAAATATTTTCAAAATGTATTAATTTTGCTTT